>JAIUZE010074542.1:0-248938 GCA_022085475.1 Heliosperma pusillum | reverse complement strand
CTAGTCTAAACCTGGCCAGGATCTCGAAATCACGTTTTCCGATTCGACATGCGATAACGTTTCGCATCCAAGACTCGGTCTTACAATATATATGCCGAGTACCCCAAATTCGGTAGATCAATTCACGAAAGAGGCGGAAAAGAGCTCAATCCTCATAACATGCGGTACGCTACATGCAAATAACACCACCTCGCAAGTACACAACATTTGACGGCCGGGTCGATCAACGCATAGCGTTCAACTCCCAACAACGTCGTCGTATGCCCACTAACACATGCATTTAAGCAGTAGGATACCTCTCCGTTCCGACATTCCAGCCTTACGAACGGGAAGGTAGCCAAGGGAATGAGAGTACAAAGCACAAGACAAAATAGTGCTCAAACCGTATCATTTGTAAAAACCGACTCAAAGTGGGACATAGCAAAAACCGCCACAAAACATGTGATACAAGCGAAAGAAATATCATAAGTCCAAAACATTGATATTATAAGTCACTACGTAAAATTATACGATAAACGAATCATGCGAACTATTATAAATTACGAGTTTTAGAAATCATATGAAAAACATACAGCCGTAGTGCCGGCCGGTCAGTGGACCGGCGGCCGGTACCCCGGCTCGCGCAACAAGGTAAAATCCAAAAATCACTAAAAACAGAGCAGTGTGCTCCAGGCCGGTCAGGGGGCCGGCGGCCGGGCACCCGGCCAGGAACACACCTATACAAAAATTCCAAAAATTCCAAAGTTGTTACTGATGTGTTCCCAGCCGGTGGGCAGACCGGCGGCCGGTCACCCGGCTGGGAGCACCTCTTCACCCGTGAGCAACATACATCATTCCAATCAATTCCAATTCTCATAATTCGCTTCTAATAATTATCAATAATAAATATTCATCATCAACAAACATCAAATAATAACAATCATCATCCATAACATGAATCCTAAGCTTCTAATCGTATTCTAAATACGATTTCTAGCATATAAAGCATATAAAACACGTAAATGATATCGAGTAACCCTTCACCGTTACCTTTATGCGTCTTCACTACTCGTCAAGCTCTTCTTCAATTAGAAAATAGTCTTTGTCGGGATCTTGGAGGTCACCACCTACAAATAGATAATAAAAGATGAATAAAATTCATCTTGAGAAAGACGGAAAGTTTGAAAAGCGAGAAAGACGATGATTTTAATATCAATACGGATAGAGGAAGGTAAGAGGGGAAGAATGAGACGAACTTACGTGAATTTAAGCAAAGAACGAATGAGCTACGATGATTTTAAGATCGGAAAGTTTATGGAGGAAAGGGTTTTGATTTTGCTTAAGGAAGAAGTAAGGTTTTTGGTGTTTGAGTGAATGAAATAGGTTAAGGGAGTATGAGTGGAATATAAGGGAAAAAGTCAATAAAAGTCAAACTCGCCTTAACACGGGATTCTCATGGAATCTCGCGGAAATTTCAAATACGAACTCGAAATTCTAAATTCGACTCGGAATAATAAATTCTAAATTAAAACTTAAAATTACTGAAAAGTATTCGTAAAATATTTTCATTATAAAAATAGGGTACATTTCCGGGTGTTACAATCACCCCACCTTTTAAAAAGTTTCGCCCTCGAAACTTGAGGGAAAGAAAAATACCTTACTCGAATAGACTCGGATATTTACTACGCATAGAAGCTTCAGCTTCCCAAGTCTCTTCTTCGGCATTAGCACTTCTCCACAAGACTTTCACTAAAGGAACTACTTTACTTCTCAACTTTCTATCCTTACGGTCTAGGATACGGATCGACTTCTCTTCAAAGGACAAATTCGGTTCAAGCTCGGGCAATTCAACTTGAAAGACATGGCTTGGATCACTAACATACTTTCTCAATTGAGAAACATGGAATACATTATGAACCTTAGCCAAATTCGGCGGCAAATCCAACTATAAGCAACGGCACCAATCCTTTTCACAATATCAAAGGGTCCAATGTATTTCGGGCTCAATTTACCCTTAACACCAAACCGTTTAACACCCTTCATTGGAGATACTTTCAAGAACACTTTATCTCCCACCTCAAATTCTAGCGGCCTTCTTCTGATATCGGCATAAGACTTTTGACGGTCTTGAGCGGCTTTCATTCTATCACGAATGACCTTCACATTATCAATAGTCTCAACAAGAACATCGGGGCCTAAGTCACGAACATCACTCATTGATTCCAACATATAGGACTCCGACATTTCCTTCCATAGAGAGCTTCATATGGAGCCATCTTGATAGATGCATGATAACTATTGTTGTAAGAAAACTCCACCAACGGTAGACTCTTTTCCCAACTAGACTGAAAGTCAAGAGCACAAGCTCTAAGCAAGTCTTCTAAAGTCTGAATAGTCCTCTCAGTCTGACCATCCGTAGCTGCATGAAATGCAGTACTCATCAACAACTTACTACCCATGGCCTCTTGCAAAGCTTTCCAAAATCTCGAACAGAATCTCGGATCTCGGTCGGATATAATCTCCTTAGGAACACCATGGTATCTAACAATTTCATCAACATAGGCTTTCGCTAAACGATCCAAACTCCAAGTTTCTTTGATCGGAATAAATCTAGCACACTTGGTCAATCGATCAACAACAACCCAAACGGCATCTTTACCTCCAACGGTCCTCGGAAAAGCCATAACAAAATCCATAGAAATAGATTCCCACTTCCATAGCGGAATATCCAACGGTTGTAACAATCCACCCAAAACTTTGAGATCAAACCTGCCTTCATTAACCTTATAGAAAAAAGCCAATTTAGTGGCAATGCCACAGAAGATTCCAACCTTCATATCCAAAACTTCTGTGACTATTGCTCCACTATTAGACAAACTGGAGTCACCCAAGGGCAAATTAGAGAGATGCTCTTCTCATTCTCTTTGAGGGGTAAGGCAAAGTTGTGGATACATAGCCTTGATAAGGTTACATTAGGTATCACCGATTGGGAGAGTTTAGCTCTTGCCTTCTACCAAAAGTACTTTCCCCCAGAAAAGACCGCTTTGTTGAGAAGTCAAATCACTGGTTTCCGACAAGTGGATGATGAGAGCCTATATGAAGCCTGGGAGAGGTACAAGGACTTGCAAAAAGAGTGTCCTCATCATGGGATAGATCCATGGCTCCTTGCCATCACATTCTATAATGGGTGTTATATAGAGTCCCGTCGTATCCTGGATTCTGCTAACAATGGAAGATTTGATCAAATTAATGTTGAAATTGCTCACACTACCATTGAATCCATGGCAATTCACGATTCTCAATATAGAAACTCCCGTTCCATACCATTGAAATCTAAGCAAGAGGACCCCACTTTGACACTTTTACAAGCTCAAGTAGCCCTTCTCACACAAAAGCTAGAACAACTTCAATCCTCTACATTTCAACAAAGTGACAATGGTGTAAGTAAACTTGAAGTCATGATGCTGTAATTGGCTCAAAGGCAAGACACCATAATAGCTCAATTCCAAGAAAGCGATCAAGCTAAGGACGCCGCCATCAAATTGTTGGAAGCTAAAATTTCCCAATATGCCTCTTCTAATACTCATCAAAAGCAAGGGCAGCTGCCTTCACAATGTTTCCAACCTCACGAAACTGTAAATGCCATTTCCTCGAGAAGTGGTAAGCATAATGATGAGCCCGTGGTTGTTAATGTTGAAGCTGAGGTGCCCATGTCAAAGGGGAAAGAGCCCGAGATTCCTATAGAGATCAAAGTCCCATTTCCCCAAAGATTAGCCAAGCACAAGGAGGAGGCAAAGTATGGTAAGTTCCTTGACGTCGTCAAGAATTTAAAGGTAACAGTCCCATTCATTGAATTGCTTTCCCAAGTTCCTTCTTATTCCAAGTTTATGAAGGAAGTCCTCAAAAAGAAGAGATCCTTCAATGAGATGAAGACCGTAGCTTTCACTGAAGAGTGTAGTGCACTCTTGCAAAATAAGTCTCCACCAAAACTCAAGGACCCTGGTAGTTACTCCATCCCTTGCACTATAGGCACATATACCATTGATAAGGCCCTTTGCGACCTAGGTGCTAGTGTAAGTGTCATGCCCTTTTATATGTTTGAAAAACTTAACATGGGTGCTTTGAAATGCACTAATATTACTTTGCAAATGGCGGACCGTTCCCTAAAACAACCTATGGGTGTTTTAGAAGATGTGCCCGTCAAAGTTGGTAAGTTTTTCATTCCCGTTGACTTTCTAGTACTTGACATGGCCGAGGACTCTCAAATCCCAATCATTTTGGAAAGACTCTTTTTGCACACCGCTGGTGCAGTTTTTGATGTCAAGAATGGGAAGTTAACATTAGAGATAGGAGATGACAAGGTGACCTTTAGTAAAACTTCCACCGTTAGGAGTCCTGTGTTAGAAGACTCATGTTATGTGCTTGATATTGATGACTCTTCTATTGTTTCTTCTATGCCTCGATCCTTACTGACGGATCCGTTGGAGGCACATGTTAGTGTTGATTCTCTTGCAGGTGACCATACTAAAAGCACTACTGCTAAAAGTGCTAGAAGGGGCTATTCTCGGAAAAGCTTGGCATGGATGGAGAATGTAAAGAACTCTATGATGACGAGCTCGTATGATAGTGAGCTTAGAGATAAAGGATGATCAAAGAAAGAAATGGAGTCTAACAAGACTTTTAAATTGCGCTTCTCGGGAGGCAACCTGTGTTCCTTTTCTTTTTGCATTTTTATTTTTGTATTCCCTTTTTCATTGTTAGGATTTATTTTGCAGGTGAAAGAGTTTTTGAAGAATCTATAAAGACCTTCCTTGTCAAGTCCAAAAGACTAGCTTGGGGGAGTCCGCGCTGACTAGTAAGCTTCACTCTTCTTTCATTTTTCCTTTTCCCCATTAAGCATCTCATTGCATATTTTGTCTTTGTGCTCACATTGAGGACAATGTGATGTTTAGCTTGGGGGAGGGATTGCATTTTCCCATTTTGCATTTTAGTTGATCATTTTTCAAATTTTGAATAAAAGAAAGAGAAGATTTTTGAGAAAATTTAAAAATTTCTGAACACAATTGAATGCTTTTCATGCTTTGCTTGCTTGTTTACTATGCTATCATGTTACATTTCCCAAAACTTAGAGCTTTCAAAAGATAATGATTCAATATTCATTGAATTGTGCATACATGGGGAAGTCTTGTACACAGTAGGCATGGAATGAATCTATAGATGAGTACGCTTGATCTTGACACTTTGGCAAGTTACATATATTGTAAGGTAGAACCTCCTTAGGCTGGTACATCCATACCCAGTCTCATCTAGGTGTGTGTAGTTCTCCTTGTGATGTGTGTCATGTCAAAACGCATAAGTATGGTTCTCATTTCATTCCTATAAGCATTGCATTCATGATTCACTAAAGATTTGAAGCCTTTTTCACTTTGAATTACACCTCAAATTAGCCCCTTCATACAAATGCTTCACAAAAAATAGCTACATATAAAAACTGCCTACCCTATTGAGCTAGTAGCTAGACTATGGTGTATGGGTGCTCTTTTGAGAGGATTTTGTTCTTATAGTCAAAGTGAATTTGGAAGAACCAAAATGTTCAAGAAGCAATGTTATGTTCAGAAAATAAAAGAAAAGAAAAAAATGAAATAGAAAAAGAAAAAAAAAAGAAAAAGAAATTGAAAAAGAAAGAAAAAAAAAAGAAATAAAAGAAGAAGTTGTGAGTATCTCCTCAAAATGTCAATTCAATGTTAGAAGGAGTTCACTCTCGTGTTTCGTGTGTAATAATCGTTTTTCGTCTTTTGGGAATTGATCGAAAGTTTGGATTGAGTATTCATTTATCATTGGTCAGTTGCTAGCTCATTCTAACCTTCACATGACCATAACTGTTTGTCCACCTTTCACCCATTTCCCAAAGCCTTCTTCTTATTTTTCCGGCTTCTTTTCTATGTGCATTGTGATATTTGACTTGTGTTTTGAATTGTTTACCATATTAGACTGCGGACACATTTTCATAAGTCGTAGATAGGTGAGTGTCTCAAAAACATTTACACATAAAGAAATCACCTTTTACATACATGAGTGTTCGAGTGTGCCGTGAGAGTCCATTTGTCAAAAAGATCATGCAAGAGCCGAAAATTCTGTAGTGAAATTCTTTGTACTGCGCCGTTATGTAAATCTCAGCCATGTTTATGTATCATTCTTGCCCACGTTGTTTTTGGGTTATGATTCATTATGTTTTCAAAGCTTTATGTTGAGATTTGTTTCTTGATGGTGTAGTAGCCAATGCTTGCAACCCTTGTCCTGGTATTGTTTGTTATGTTTGCTTGAGGACAAGCAAAGGTTTAGCTTGGGGGAGTTTGATAAGTGAATATTTGTATGGTTTTAACCCCCAATTAAGCTCGGTTTTGTATGTCATTTGTGCTTTGTTAAGCCACTTTATGAGCTAATATCGTCTTCTAGGCGAATTCCTATGTTCTAACATGTTTTGTAGGGAAAGTGACGTTTCTACGCCCTTTTTCTATATTCCCGAGCATTTGCCTAGAACCCGACGATTTGAAGAAGCAAGCTTGACCAAGTGAAAGGCATTTCGAGAAGGTTCACTAATTCAAAAGAAAGAAGAAGTAAAGACGATGTCGCAGTTGTCGAAAGATCAATCACTTAGGCGAAGAATTCATCGCTTTACATCAAACCCTATCAACAAACCCGACTCAAGAGGTCAAGGGGGATGATGGAAGTCAAGTCATATGCAAGGGGAGATGAAACGAGAGTCAAAGGACCCAGGTGACAACTTACTGATGAATGTTTCGTCGTCAATGCAAACATCAAAAATAAACCCTATATAAGTAGTATAAAGGGGTCGAATCCACGAGGATGGAGGGGTCAACTACAAGTTCGATCGAGTCCTATTCTAGCCTAACAAAGGTTGGATGAGAAGATAAACTAAGAACTAGAAAAAGTAAGTAATCGCTAAATAACAAGGCAAAGACAATTAAGGGAAAACTAAGATAAAGGGTTCACCTTAGGGGGATTAATGGGTTGGTCTAGTAATTAGCAAATGGGTAATAAATTCGAGTAGAATTAATTGCTAATGTCTCATCAATTAATAATCATCAACAAAGCCATCGCATTTGTCTCAAATCACTCATATAAACACTAGTCTAATCATCTCTACCACCTTCGCTTAAGAGATAATCAAACGATACTTGATAAGGTGGGCAACTTTCGTATACACATTTTATCAAACACCTAGTGTGCATATGGGTAATACCCAAATTATTACCACAAGTCTACTAATTACCCAACTAATTATCCCACATAATCCTCCCTTAGGCTCCCCCTAAACCCTAGAGGGAAACTACTCACTCATGCTAAGGGAAATCAAACAACTAAAGGCAAGGATTAATGAAATGAACATCATGCTAAGGAAATGAATAACTATAACAATCAAATGATAAACAATAAACTAGAAATGAAAATAAATTGCATAAATGACAAAAAGATGAGAAATTTATACCAACAAAGCTTGTATTAATGAATAGGGAGAATGTCTTCACCCAAAATCTTCAATACAAACCCAAAACTATGATAGTTCTCCTAATAAAGACTAGATCTACTAACTTGAATTTGAGAAATTAAACTTAATTAGGGAACGATTATGAGAGTAATTAATGAGTAATAGAGGTTACAAATTATCTAGGGTTTTGTGCTAAGAGATAATGAAAAGCTGCTTACAAAATATTAGGGGGAGGGTATATATAGGTATCTCGAAAATTAAGAAAGAAATTAGAAGAGAAGGCGAAAATGCGGAGTTGTGTTCCTGGCCGGTCGACCGGCCGCCGGCCCTCTGACCGGCCGGGAGCACATCAGTGTCTTCATTTTTCACGTCTTCAAAATTCTTCTAAGTATGAAATAGGGGGTCCCGGCCGCCGGCCTCCCACCGGCCTGGAACACCTTTTCATTCTCATGAGCTTACTGATGTAGTGCAGGCCGGGTAGGCGACCGGCCGCAGGGTGATCGGCCGGCGCTACCTGGGCCATTTCTTCTCTTTCTCTTCTTCTTTCCTTTGTGGGTATGTAGCCTGTGCCGGGTGGCCGGCCGCCGGCCGGAGGACCGGCCTGCGCCACCTGAAGACTCCTCATTTCATTCTTCTTCTCATTTTCAAATCCCGACTCATGCAAGGTCTTTATGCACCGATTTCTTCGTTTCCGCCTTAATTCCTGCAAATTGAGATCGACATTCATAGCACGGGAAATCGGGAAGCAAAATGCAATTAAAGACACGCATGTCCGTGTAAACGGACCAAAATGGGGATGAAAATGAGAGGAAAAATGTGACTAATTAAATGCTTATCAAAATTCCCCACACTTAAGACTTACTCGTCCTCGAGTAAGTAAACTAGATTCGAGACCCATAAGTACCCTTATTCAACACTACACTAATACTAATGCTACTACCTAAACTACTAATAATACCCGACGGTAGGCAATTAACGGGCCTCCTCCGTCCCTTCAACTCACAACGAGATACTCATGAGGTAGAGTACCTCCTTGCAAGGCAAGTAGGGGCTTGCTCAAAATCGCGACGCATCCAAATGATAAGCACGTAGGAACACGACAAAGATGCATCTAACAGAAGAAAAATCACATGCCTCATCCATGTGACGGAAATATCTAAGAGGAAAACCGTCTAAATAGTGTATTATCCTTATAAGCCACTAGTATCATAAAGCATGGAAAAATATTCGCCTCTTAGCGGTGCAAGTCTAATGATAATTTTGAACCCCGTCTACTATTTACTTGGTCAAAAGCGATAAAATGGAAGATGGAAATGAAATCCTCGTGAAGTTATTAAGCACAATAGCATATGGAATTCACGTTTCTCAAATAAATGAGACACAAGGGTCGTCCCGTCTCACTATGCAACTCAAAGGCAAATGATCCAAGATGGATTAAAGGAAAAGGATATTTGAGTCTAATTGCTTACAAAATTTTCATTTCAACACTTTGCTATCTTTTTCTTTTTCATTCTTTTTGAGTTGCATTTTGATTTGCAATTTTTTTTTTTTGCATGAAAGCGCACGGTTTCTGTCAAGGATACGCGGTCGGAACCAACAATAGGGGTATCCCCACCGTAGTGGCATCGAAAGGGACCCTAGATATGGGTCCACTAGAATCCCTAGAAGTTCCGTTTTGCATTTCCTCGACGAAAACAAGAAAACATGATACTTGACTCAATATTTTTAGCTTATTTTATTTGTTTCCTTTGTTGAGCAAAAGTGGAAGAACAATGAATCAAGGTTGGTTGCATAGCAAGACGGTCACCTAAGAATTCTTTCTACCATCGGAATATTCACATCAATTGAGGTTGTCGAGGTGGAATAAGCGCAAACTCGTGACTCGGCATTAGTAGACGGGTCAAAACTCACTAGAAATGCACAACCCAGGGCGTCTAAAACTCCACGATTAAGATGAACACTTTATGAATAAAAAAGTAGCAAAAAGGGACTATGCACATTCAACAAGTTTTCCAAAAAGACAATTATTAAATCATTTTTTCTAAATGCAACTATATGCCATGATGCAATCTAGCATATATACAACTTAAATGCACATGCTCTAACCGACTATATGACACATAAGCTAATGCTATCTCCTAACAGCACACAAGTGGCACACACGCCAATCAACAAAATTCACACCATCGTCATCAACACATCCCATCCTCAAATAAGAAGAAAAGGAGATAAGGGAGAAGAGAAATAGGAAAGATCTCACCAAAGCGTCTTCATTTCCCTTTTTCGTGCCTCTTATGATGTGGGGCGCACCTATGGATGGAGATAAAAAGAAACACACGGCAATATATACAAAATAAACTATATACAACCAATCTAAACATATATTTTTTTTGGAAAATTTTCAAATTTTTCGATTTTTAGGCATTTTTCAACTTTTTTTCAAAAATCAACGATATATACAAAAGAAATAAAATCCTCCCCACACTTAAGTCTTACTCGTCCCCGAGTAAGTGACTCAAATATGAAAGGAGGGGGAAAAAGAAAAGGAAAACAAAACAATTTTTTTGGGTTTTTCTTTTTTTTTTTGGGAATTCCCTCCCCACACTTAGTATTTACATGGTGTGAGGGGTGAATTCAAAACAAATAACATGTTTTTGGGTTTTTAAATATTTTGAAAAATAAAAACTTGTTTTTGGGGTTTTGATTTTTGAAGAGAAATCACAATATGAACAATATATACAAGAGGGTTAGCTCTAGGAAATGCATGAACTAAATAAAATTCCTAAAACTAAATGCAAAATGATATAATACAATGTCATGATCTAAGTAAATGCAAACTACACTATATGCTAATCTAGAGTCTCGCTGCGGTGGTAAGGTGCATAAATGCAAGCCCCTCATGGGGGTACCTCCCACAGGAAAGTATAGTGTGCCATATCGGAGTCTCGTCGTGGCGGTAAAATGCATAAATGCACGCCCCTCATGGGGGTACCAACCACGGGAAAGTCTAAAAATGACACCAAACAAAATGCAACTACGCTATATGGATGCAACTAAATGGATAACTAAACTAAGATATAATACAACTATCTAAATGCATGCAAAAATATAAATATGATGAAGATTTGGATTAAAAGGGATCATACTCATGGGTTTCCGGCCTCAGGAGTATCCAGTGAAATCAGAGGATGTAGTATCAAATTGGCCAAAACCGGCCTCTGCATGGGACGCATCTACATCCCTGGCTCCCGAACCAGAGCCGCCACCCTCCACAATCTCGAACCGTGGACCCATCCTGTCAAACCACTCGGCATTCTGAGCCGCAATCTCTGGGTCCACCTCCTCCTCATCAACTACCGGCTGAGCAAAAACCGGCGCAGAAGAATAATAGTCATGCTGAATATTGAAATCACCAAACACCCTAGAGCCCTGATCATACCCGCCCTCTGGCCACATGAAATAGGACGGATGCGAGCCAACTGGCTCCCTATACCCCTCCCTACACCAATTATCGTAAGAAGGGTATTGGCCAAGAGCCAAGTCATAATACATCCTGTCCATCCGCTGCGACAAAAGAGCTCTATCCCGAGCCTCCTCCTCACGCCACTTAGCTGCCGCCTCTCTCTCCCTAGCCGCTGCCTCTCTCTCCGTAGCTGCTGCCTCGGAGGCCAAAGTCATGTCGGCCATGAACTGGATCAAGAAAGGATCCAAAGGTGGGTAACTGGTAGTGGTGGAAGTGGATGCGTCGGGTTGGGATGAATTGGGCCAAGGGCGCCACTGCTGCTGATGATAGAAGGGGTTCAAATAAGGCAAGGTGGTGGAAGTGGGGCCCTGCTCCTCTCTCCTATATGTAGTGACGGGGGCAGTAGGATCTCGCCTAAATGCGGTAATAGGAGCTAAAGGATCTTCCGGGTTTTCCTCAGTAGGTGGTGGTGGAGGGTTCTCCTCCTCTAGGGGGAGAAGATAGTGCGCGCTATCAGGAACCACTTTCATAGCCGCACTATTCGGGAGGGGAATAGAATTAACCCCTCGAATCCTCCAATACGTCTTCCCGTCCTCCACTCTCTTTACTACCCACTCAAGCTTCTTTGAAATGTAATCCTCCGTCAACAATGAGCATCCCCCTAAACACCTCAAATTACGCTCATCTAGAGCATCTCGACATAGGACATGAGCAATCTTGGTAACAATCCCCCCTAAATGGATTCCGGTAGGGCTAAACGGGTCATTGGAGATTTTCTGAAAGTGGAGAGCGACATGGTGACCAATGTTGACCCCAAATTTACTCGGCTTTTGGAACAAGTAAGCCGCCAAAATCGAGAGCTCATCAGCCCGAAAATTATGACACTCCTCTCTCCCAAATAACGTCCAACCCATAAAACGCTGCCAAAACCTAATAGGGGCATTGTGGCAAGCATTTGCCGGCCTCTTAGTCCCCTTCGCAAATTCCATTCCCGAGATAGCAGTCCAAACATCATTCACATTAAAGGTTTCGGGGACTTTGTAAGTCTTATGAAATTTAACCCCCAAAACCTTACAAAATTTCTCAAGGGAAAGGTTAAATGCAGTATTAAGAAGGCGAAAAGAAACAATTTTGACCATGCCCGTATTCCTATCCTTCTCATGACTAAACGAATTCAAAAACTCCCAAGTAAGACGGGGGTAAGTACGGAAGTGCTGACCGTAGAGTTCCCCCATACCCAAACCTTTGAAAAGCTCAAGAGTGACCGTATCAAGGCCGAGGTTTCGCATAGTATTCCGACAAATAAAACGGGAGTGGGGAAGAGGTCTGCGCTTTAAACATTGAAATTTACCTCTTGCGATTTCGCTTACGAAGACGATATCCGGAAAATCGTTATCCGGACCCATTCCCGCCGTCACTTGCTGGAGCCTAGCCTCCAACTCCGCCTCAAGCTGAGCCCTTGTCCTTTTCCTTGGTGGTTGTTGAGCCATGGTGATTTTCGTATTAGTCAATTGAAAGAGGGAAAATTGGGGAAAAAATGAAGTTTTTGAAGTGGGGGATGATTTTATTTGAGGTAGTGGGTTAATTTGTGGGTTTGATGTTGTAGTGATGGAGTATTGTGGTGATTTAATGGAGTTTTTGTGAAGTTGTTGGTGGAGATTTGAAGGAAGAAAGGTAAAGAAAGAAAGAAGAATGAAGAAGAATGAAAGAAATAAAGGGGCTCACGAGTGTTTATTGCTCTCGGGTAGGGTTCTGGGCCGGTCCAGGCACCGGCCGCCGGTCGACCGGCCTGGAACCCAATACAAAAAATTTGATTTTTGGTTTATTCGATTTTGCTCGTGTTCAGGTATCCCAGGCCGGTCGGCACCCCGGCTGCCGGTCGACCGGCCTGGAACTCAGCTCAAAATATGCAATCTTCAAATTTTCAGTTATACGCGCTCTGGGCCGGTCGTGAGACCGGCCGCCGGTCCACCGGCACAGAATACAGCTCGAAAATTCCCTAAAATCTTTCTCCTATGATAGTGTGCTCCAGGCCGGTTGGCACCCCGGCTGCCGGTCGACCGGCCTGGAATACCAGCACTTCAATTTTCACACTTCAAGAACTTGCTACTGGAGTGCTCTGGGCCGGTCGGCTCCCCGGCTGCCGGTCGACCGGCCTGGAGCACTTCTCCATTTCTTCACTTCGCCTTCAAAATCACAACAAACTCCCAAAGAAACCCAAGTCACCCACAATCTCGACTCAACCAACAAATTCCCAATGATACGGTTTCAAACCAATCCCGACTACAAGTGTTTCAAAACTTCCTAAAACTTCTTCCTAAAGACGAAAAACCCGAGTACACAAATCCAAATCTTCACAACTAATCCTAATATGCATGCTATATACAAAAAAAATTGGTGGTTGTTGAGGGACTCCACCAAACCTATCAATTCACAAGAGTTTACAAACAAGACTCCTCCTCGGGAAGTGGATCCCCAAGGAAGAGTACTTCCACCGTTCCTTTTTCATCGCCATCAAAATATCTTTTCACTCGATGCCCATTGACTTTGAAATTACCACCTTCTTCGCTCCAAAGTTCAAAAGCTCCATGTGGTGAAATGTCGATAACTTTGAAAGGACCCGACCATCTCGAGCGTAGCTTTCCTGGAAAAAACTTGACTCTAGAATTATAGAGTAAGACTTGGTCACCCACTTTTACATCTTTATCAACCAATTTGGCATCATGCCATTTCTTTGTTTGCTCCTTGTGGATCTTTGAGCTCTCGTAGGCATCAAGTCTTAGTTCTTCAAGTTCATTCATTTGGAGAAATCATAACTCTCCGGCCATATCAATATCAAAGTTCATCTCCTTTAAGGCCCACCATGCCTTGTGCTCCAACTCGATTGGCAAGTGACAAGCTTTTCCATAAACAAGCTTGTAGGGAGTTGTGCCGAGGGGAGTTTTGAAGGCGGTGCGAAGGGCCCATAGAACATCCGGAAGCTTTTGAGACCAATCCTTCCTACCTTTTCTTGTAGTCTTCTCCAAGATAGCTTTTATTTGACGGTTTGAGACCTCTACTTGCCCACTAGTTTGAGGGTGGTAGGCAAGAGCGGTCTTATGAGTGACACCATGGGAAGAAAGTAAGATCTTGAAAGTGCTCTTCCTAAAGTGCGAACCCCCGTCGCTAATCACCACCCTTGGGGTCCCAAATCTCGGAAATATAGTGTTTTTGAAGAGCTTGATAACAACCTTAGCATCATTTGTTGGGATGGCAACGGCTTCAATCCACTTGGACACATAGTCCACCGCTACCAAAATGTACTCATTCCCACAAGAGTTGGGGAATGGTCCCATGAAATCTACTCCCCAACAATCGAAAAGCTCGATTTCAAGGATGTTTTGAAGGGGCATCTCATTCCTTTGACTAATATTCCCCGTTCTTTGGCACCGATCACAAGATTTGACAAAGTAGTGGATATCCTTGAACATAGATGGCCAATAGAAACCACCTTGTAACACCTTTGCAATGGTGCGAGATGTACCAAGGTGGCCCCCATAGGCCGAGTTGTGAATTCTATCAACTATCTCCATACCTTCTTCTCTAGGAACACATCTTCGAAACATGCCATCACCACACTTGCGAAAAAGATGTGGGTCATTCCAAAAATAGCGTTTTGAGTCATGCTTCAACTTCCTCCTAGCCCTAGCATCCAACTCCTCCGGAATGAACCCACTCACAATCAAATTTGCCAAGTCCGCAAACCATGGTGATTTACCACCTATCATCATCAAACTATCTTCTCTCAACCACTCATTGATCGGGCCACTCTCATCCTTCAACCCATGATCTTCGGTGGTCAATCTAGATAGGTGGTCGGCAACAACATTCTCCGACCCCGCCTTGTCTTTAATTTCCAAGTCAAACTCTTGAAGTAAAAGAACCCACCTCAAGAGCCTTGGCTTTGCATCCTTTTTCACTAACAATTGTCTCAAAGCGGAGTGATCCGAGTATACCACAACCTTAGAACCAACAAAGTATTGCCGGAACTTTTCCACGGCATGAACAATGGCTAGCATTTCCTTTTCCGTCGTAGAGTAGTTGACTTGGGCTTGATCAAGAGTTTTGCTTGTGTAGTAGATTACATGTGCCTCTTGTCCACAACTTGGCCAAGCACCGCCCCGACCGCATAATCGGAGGCGTCGCACATAACTTCGAAGGGAAGGCTCCAATCCGGTGATCGGATTATGGGAGCCGTCACAAGAGCCTCCTTCAACCTACAAAAAGCACTCAAGCAAAATTCATCAAATACAAATGGTGTGTCTTTGAGAAGAAGAGAAGTTAAAGGCTTGGCTATTTTTGAGAAATCTTTGATGAAACGTCGGTAAAAGCCCGCATGGCCTAGAAATCTTCTCACTCCCTTCACATTTGTAGGGGGTGACAAGTTTTATATCACCGAAACCTTAGCCATATCAACTTCTATGCCTCTCTTAGACACGATGTGGCCAAGCACAACCCCCTCCTCCACCATAAAGTGCCACCTCTACCAATTGAGGACGAGGTTGTGCTCCTCACATCTTTGTAAAACATTCGACAAATTCAATAACCCAAGATCGAAGGAGTCTCCATGGACACTAAAGTCGTCCATGAAGACCTCCATACTCTTCTCAAGAAAATCGGCAAAAATTGACGTCATACATCTTTGGAAAGTCCCCGGAGCATTACAAAGCCCAAAGGGCATCCTCCTATAAGCGTAAACTCCTATGGGACAAGTGAATGTGGTCTTCTCTTGGTCTTCCGGGTGTATGGGGATTTGGAAAAACCCGGAATAACCATCTAGAAATGAATAGTAAGAATGCCCCGCCAACATTTTGCAAAGCCAAGTTGTTTTGGATTTCCATGTTTTTGACTAGTTGCAAAACTTCACTTATTGAAGGATCACTCTCTTGGTGGGGTTGATTTGTCAAAGGAAGGGCAAAAGCATAGTCATTCCGACTACTCGACCCTTGGTTGTTGTTTCTTTGATTGTTAAAGTTTCCTTGTTGATTGTTATTGAAATTTCCTTGTTGTCCCCTTGAACCTTGACCATTGAAATTTGACCCTTGGTTGTTGTTGAAATTTGACCCTTGGTTGTTGTTGAAATTTGACCCTTGGTTGTTGTTGAAATTTGACCCTTGTCCTTGGAAAGATTGATCGGGAACCCCTTGACTTGCTTGATTGTTTTGATTGCCTTGGTAAAAATTACCTTGGCCTTGATTGTTGAAGTTTTGGTTCCCTTGATTTTGATTCCAATTTCCTTGACCTTGATTCCAATTAGCTTGGTTTTGGAAGTTACCTTGGTTATTGTAACCTTGATCATTGAATTATTGATTTTGGAATTGGTTTGATCCTTGACCTTGTTGAGAGTTGTTGAATTGATTGTTATAGTTTCCTCTTGAAAATTGACCTCCTCCTCTAGGTTGGGAAAAACCCGGAGGGTTGGAAGGTTGAACTTGTGTGTGGTGAGGATTTAGGACATTTTGGCTTTTGTAACTCATGTTTGGGTGAAATTTCGAACTTGGATGATAGAAATTTGAATTTGGGTTGTAAGTTCCTTGGCTTTGGAATTGAGGCATTGAGGGCCGTGGGTTGTTGTTGACACCTTGGAAAGCATTCACATGTTGATAATCATTTCCACCTTCATTGTTATAAGATACATTGTTCCCACAAACTTCAAAGGTGTGTCCATATCCATTGCAAATTTCACAAGTGGGGGTTTGATAAGCTTCCACCATAGGAGGTGCATAAGACCCACTAGCTTCATTCACATGATGGCCTTGACTTTGATTTTGAGCTTTTTGAAGCTCGGCAAAACCCTTAGTAAAAGTTTGTGTGAGCAAATCGATCTTGGCATTGGTATCCGCATTTGAAAAGTTCTCACTTGGGTACTTAGAACTCCTTCTCAAGCTATTTCCTCTAGAACTAGTACCATAGCTAGACTCCGATTCAACCATCTTTTTAATTAATGCCGCCCCTTGTTGGTCACTCAAATGATCAAAACTTCCCCCCGCGGAAGCATTCACCATAGCCTTGGTTTGAGGGAGGAGAGTTTGATAGAATGTTTGAGTGACATACCAATCCGCAATTCCATGGTGAGGGCATCGGGCAAGTAAGTCAATGAACCGATCCCATGCTTCTCCCAAGGATTCTCCATCCTCTTGTTGGAAGGTTGTAATCTCATTTCTTAGCATCGCCGTTTTGGAGGCGGGGTAGTACTTACTTAGAAACTCCTTAGCCAAGTCATCCCAAGTAGTGAAAGTGTTTGGAGGATGGTTATTCAACCACCTCTCCGCCCGGTCTTTGAGGGAAAATGGGAACAACATGAGGCAAAGGGTTTCCTCAGGCACCCCATTCCTTTTCATGATTCCTACCCTACTTTTGAATTTTCTCAAGTGGGCATGAGCATCTTCATCGGGGAGGCCTCCAAAGCTATCCCGCTCAATAGAACTCATTTGAGCCGGGTGAATCTCAAAGTTATTTGGGGCCAAGACTCCGAAATTGATTGGAGATTGGGTATCATCGTGGTTGGGACGGTTACGATCACGTAAAGTCGTCATTTGTGGTTGATTTTGTTGTTGAGGTATTGTGGGTGGTGTATTTGGTAATGTATTGTAGAAGGGGTTTTCGAATATGGGTTCAATTGTGTTGTTTTGTGGGAGATCGATTGTTGGAGTGGATGTAGAAGCAATTGAAGTATTGGCTTGTTGATGGCTAACTCTTCTTGAATTCCTAACCCGAGCAAGAGTGTTAGCTCGGAGAGTCCTAAATAACCTTTCGGGCTCCGGATGGCTCAAGAACAACCCTTCACCCCTAGGCATGCACTCAAAGCAACTCAAAAACAAGTTAGACTCCTAGTGTGTTTTTGGGCACACTAGGGAAAGACAATAATGCAAGGCACTCTACAAATAATCTAACAACTAAAAACCAACAAAAACAACAAGTAACTTGGCTAAATCTAAGACATAAAACAAACTACGAGTTTCCTTACGCCATCCCCGGAAACGGCGCCATTTGATGAGGGTTTCGTCATCAAAACAAACATCAAAAATAACCCAATAAAAGTAGTATAAAGGGGTCGAATCCACGAGGATGGTGGGGTCAACTACTAGCTCGATTGTATCTTATTCTAGCCTAAAATATGACGGATTGGAAAGTTAACTAAAAACTAGGAAAAACAAATAGTCGCTAAATAATAAAGGTGAAAACAATTAAGGGAAAGACTAAGGTGAAGGGTTCACCTAAAGGGGATTAATGGGTTAGTCGGGTAGTTAGCAAATGGGTAACAAATTCGAGTAAAATCGGTTGTTAATGTCTCAACAATCGATAATCATCAACAAAGCCATCGCATTTGTCTCAAATCACCCATATAAACACTTAGTCTAATCGTCTCTACCACCGTCGCTTAAGAAAAAATCAAACCATGCTTGATAAAATGGCAACTTTCGTTCACACATTTCATCAAACACTTAGTGCGCATATGGGTAATACCCAAATAATTACTACGAATCTACTAATTACTCAACTAATTAACCCACATAATCCTCCCTTAGGCTCCCCCTAAACCCTAGAGGAAGACTACTCACACATACTAAGGAAAATCAAAGCACTAAAGGGAAGGAGGAGTTCAATAAACATTATGCTATGAGATTGAATAATAATAACAATCAAAGGATGAACAATAAACTAGAAATGTAATTAAATTGCATAAACAATAAAAAGATGAGAAATTTAATACCAACAAGCTTGTATTAGTGAAAAGGGAGAATGTCTTCAACCCAAAATCCTCAATACAAACTCCAAACTATGATGAAAGACTAGATCTAGCAACTTGAAATGAAAAACTAAGCTTGATTAGCGAATGATTAGGAGAGTAATTAGGACTAATTTAGGTTACAAATTATCTAGGGTTTTGTGCTAAGAGGAATGTAAAAACTGCTTACAAAATAATAGGGGGAGGGTATATATAGGTATCTCGAAATTAAGGAAGAAATTAGAAGAAGAGGGCGAATTTTCAGTCTTGTGTTCCCGGCCGGTCGACCGGCCGTCGGCCCTCTGACCGGCCTGGAGCACATCAGTAAGTTCAGGAACTTCGTCTTCAAAATCTTCAAAATTCTTCTAAGTATGGAAAATGGGGGTCTGGGCCGGTCAACCGGCCGCCGGTCTCCCACCGGCCTGGAGCATCATTTGACTCTCAATGGCATTCTGATGTATGCGCAGGCCGGGTAGTCGACCGGCCGCCGGTTGACCGGCCGGCGCTACCTGGGCCTTTTCTTCTCTTTTTCAACATCTTCATTTGTGGACTTGAGGTCTAGGCCGGTTGACCGGCCGCCGGTCAGATGACCGGCCTGCACCACCTGATGACCCATTTCTTCACTTCTTCACCTCATCTTCGAATCCCGACTCATGCAAGACCTTGTTGCTCCGATTTCTTCATTTCCGCCTTAATTCCTACAAATCAAGACCGACATTCATAGTACGGGAAATCGGGGAGCAAAATGCAATTAAGGGCACGCAAATCCGTGTAAACGGACCAAAATGGGGACGAAAATGAGGGAAAAATGTGACTAAATAAATGCTTATCAAATACTATTGCTCCTTTCGATATTGTGCATTATGATTTATGGACCTCTCCGCTTTTAAGCAAACAAGGTTTTAAATACTATATGGTCCTTATTGATAATTTCTCTCAATTCGTTTGGACTTATCCACTTAAATTCAAATATGAAGTGTTTGACAAATTCCGTCAATTTAGTAAATATGTGCTCACTCAATTTAATCGACAAATTAAATCATTCCAATGCGATATGGGCCGCGAATTTGACAATAGTTCTTTCCACAATTTTGCCACAAATAACGGTCTTGTGTTTCGTTTTTCGTGTCCTCAAACGTCTCCCCAAAATGGTAAATCTGAACGCATGATTCGTCGTCTCAATGAAATAATTCTTGTCCTTCTCCATCACGGCTCGGTTCCACCACAATATTGGTTCGATGCCCTTCACGTTGCAACCCACCTTAACAACATTCTCCCCTCCTCTACGATCAAATTTCGCACCCCCACTTCCGTCCTCTACCTCAAAAATCCCTCATATGATCACCTTCGTATCTTTCGATGTGCATGTTACCGCAACCTCTCCCCTACTCGTCCTCATAAGCTTGCCCCTCGGTCCGTCAAATGTGTCTTCCTCTCTATGTGTCTCGCGATGTCACTTTCGATGAGTCGCTTTTTCCCTTCACAACAACACCTACGCCTCCCTCCTCTTCGTACTCCTTCCTCGACCCATCACCTGCCACCCTACACCCCTTGCTTTACGACGACCTTACCCCTACACCACCTACCCCTCCACCAGACACTGCCCCGCCACATACACCCGTCTCCCATGCCCAAAATTCCCCTGCCCCAACACCTCCTCCATCAACCTCCCCTGCCCCTGCCCCCGCTTCCTCCACCCCACTCCCACCCCCGTCTCCGCCTCCACCACCACCCCTTCCCCTCCCCACCCACCACATGACAACTCATGCTAAAAATGGTATCTTCAAACCCAAATACCCGGACTCCGCATTTACCACCACCTCCACCATCTCCCCTCTACCCAAGTTCCCTCACCTAGCACTCAAAGACCAAAACTGGAACCGTGTTATGCAGGACGAATTTTCCGCGTTAAGGGACAATCATACCTGGGATTTGGTCCCGAGACCGAGTGATTCTTCTATTATCCGTTGTATGTGGTTGTTTCATCACAAATTTCATGCAGATGGTTCCCTTCGCCGCTATAAAGCCCGCCTTGTTGTCAATGGTAAAACCCAACAAGTCGGAATTGATTGTGAAGAAACCTTCAGTCCCGTTGTTAAGCCCACTACCATCCGGACTGTGCTCAGTCTTGCCGTCTCCATGTCCTAGCCCATACATCAATTAGACGTTTAGAATGCATTTTTACATGCAACTTGGAAGAAACTGTTTACATGCATCAACCCCCGGGCTTTGTTGACCCCTCCGCCCCTCACCATGTATGCAAGCTACGTAAGTCTCTTTATGGTCTCAAACAAGCGCCTCGCGCTTGGTATCAACGCTTTGCCACTTTTCTATTATCCAGAGGTTTTACCAGTAGCCGGTGTGATCCGTCCTTATTTATCCTCCACTCACCTACCGCCACGGCCCATTTGCTCCTATATGTTGACGATATTATCCTCACGGCCTCTAGTACTGCTCTACTCTGCTCTATTATTTCTTCCCTGTCTCAGGAATTTGCTATGTTGGATCTCGGTACTCTCCATCATTTCTTGGGTATTTCTGTTGTTCGAACTCGTGACAGATTGTCTTTATCTCAAAGCCAATATGTTACAGACTCATAAACCGAGCCAAAATGGGCTCTTGCAAGCCTTGTGCTACACCAGTTGAGCCCGGTTCTAAGCTCAGTGCTGATGCCGACCCGAAAGTGGACGATCCTGCCCTTTACCGTAGCCTTGTCGGCGCACTACAATACTTGACAATCACTCGTTCCGACATCGCCTACGCCTTCCAACAAGTTTGTGTATTTATGCATGATCCTCGTGCCTCTCACTTCGAGTTTCTCAAGCGTATCATTCGCTATATACAGGGCTCTCTTGACCACGACCTCTCCTTTCGCTCCTACCGTTCCTTTGCCCTCACTGCCTACTCCGATGCTGATTGGGCCGGTTGTCCCAACTCACGTCGCTCCACCTCTGGATACTACGTATTCTTGGGTGAAAATCTAATTTCTTGGTCCTCCAAGAAACAAGCAACGATTTCTCGCTCTAGTGCCGAGGCCGAATACCGCGTTGTCGCTAAAGCTGTCGCCGAAACAAGTTGGCTTCGCAATTTATTGCTCGAGCTTCATGTCCCCTTGCAGCGTTCCACGCTCATTTTTTGTGACAATATTTCTGCCGTCTATTTATCCGGCAACCCGGTCCAACACCAAAGAACAAAACATGTTGAGCTTGATATCTATTTTGTTCGTGATAAAGTGAAACTTGGTGAAGTTCGTGTCCTTCATGTGCCTTCTGAATACCAATACGCCGACATCTTCACCAAAGGCCTCCCTCGCCATCTTTTTACTCGTTTTCGTGCCAGTTTGAGCATTCGATCAACTACCGCTTCAACTGCGGGGGAGTGTTAGCCAAATAAAATCCGGGTCAAACATTGTAAATTCTTATGTTTAGTAATGTGTATAATTAGTCTTGTAAATTGCATAGCTTAGTTAATTGTAGTCTAGTTAATTGTAGAATTAGCTTAGTGAATTGTAGCTTAATTTATTATAGCTTAGCATATGCATTATACCATCTTACTATATAATGAATGAGAAATCAATCTCCCAAATTGGGGATTTTAACAATTAACAGAAAGGATAATAGTACACTAGAAAGGATAATCTTGCATGGGTACTTATAGTAGCCGGATATACTGTGAAAGCAAGTCATGAGTTCAACTCCCACGTTGCTAGCTCAATAAGTATGGCCTATGATATGTTTTAAGTAGGAAGTTAAAGCTCGTTGCCCAAAGTAGAATCGCAGACCCTAAGTTTGTTTTAGGTTCTGGATTAAGCTTCATTAATTTTGGATTATGATGAAATAAACCAAAAATTTCATTGACGAGGTTACTCTTCTTTTGTTTGTGAAGTGACGGTCATTCAATACAATTCTCGGCATAAATTTTTATTTTTGGTATGTAGCCCGAAACAGCCTCTCTTTGTTGTATTAGTTTCTTCACATTGTTATTGTTGATTAATTCTTACATTTTTTTTTCTTTTCTTTCAGGTAAAGTAGTGGACAGTAGATCTGGCAAATGGGTCAAACGGGTCGGGTCAGTTTGGGTCGGGTCATATAGGGTTTGCTCAACCTTTCGGGTCGGGTCGGGTCGGGTCATTTTCGGGTTTGGGTCAGTTTTGGGTTTGGGTCACTTCGGGTTTGGGCCATTTCGGGTTTGGGTCATTTTGGGTCGGGTTATTTTAGATTCATTTCCGATTTATTTAGGCCATTTTCAAGTCAAAATGATCAAGTTAGTTTTCAAATCAAGCCCGGCGTCGAGCCAAACTCGCACGAGCCGACTTCGACCAAGCCGAGCTTGAGCTGATTGTGGGATGTCTCGTCTCATTATCAGTATATCACCCCTAATCACAATAAATTGGGTCATTTAGGATCATTTTAAATTGGGTTGTCTGTGGGTAGGTGGTTTTGGGTCGGGTTATTTTGGGTCGGGTCTATTTCGGGTCAGTCAAAGTTCGGGTCGGGTCTGGGTCGGGTCGGGTCAATTCGGGTTTCGGGTCATCCTCGGGTCAAGCAATTCCGGGTCGCTTTCGGGTCTCGGGTCAGCCTTATCGGGTCGGGTCAATTTTGCCAGGTCTAGTGGGCAGTCATAGATGGATGCTCTTAGCAGACAACTTTCATATGATGCAGATGAAATGGAAGAAGACGAGGAGTTAGATACTACGTTTGGTGATGTTTCCGGCTTTGATCAGGATTCTGAATCAGTTGATGAAGACGACTACATAAAACTAAGTGAACCTTCAAAGAATGCTATTTACAATGAAGATGGCCTTCTCGATAACCTATAAATTGGCCAATGGATGTGGACTGGATACACACTTTTACTGCTTGTGTTCTCGCTTGTATCGAACTTTCCTCCCGCATTAATAGATTTATTTAACATAATAGTTCATGTTAGCAGTTGGTCAATCCTATCTCTTTTTTGGACAGAGGCTTTGTTGTAGTACCGCGGTGGAGAAGTAGGATTGGACACTGGCAAAACCGCTGTCATTGAGCTTGATTATACGGAGTATCTTTTTTGGACTAAGGCTTTGTTGCAGTACGTGGTTGAGAAGTAAGATTGGACTTAGGCAAAACCGCTGTCATTGAGCTTGAAGATTTTTTAAGAAGATTTTGTTTAGCTGCACATCTAAGAACATGATCTAAACATAGTACTTAACTATGTTAAATAAAGATTGTACCTAACGCTGTCATCACCTTTCGCTGATTTGACCAGAACGGATTAAGATCATTTGAAGTGTCTCCATCGATCAGATTACATACAGGTACGGTGGGAAGAGCCGGCAGTTTACCGTGAAGGGCAAGACAGGCATCGATAAGAAGAAGGGAGAATCCAAGTTTGGTGTAGCAGTAGGAAAGGGCTGAAGAAGCAGAACACTATGGAAATTACTAGTGATCTTAAAGGGTTGGTTTGCAATTTCAATCATGTTATCAGTCTAGAGTAAGATATGTTACTCAAGTTGTCTTCGTTTTGTATTACCCTATTCCAAGGGACCCTTAAAAAGTATTGATGTTACAAACATTAGTAGCAATTCAATAGAATGCAACAAAACCTGAATGCAGTATCCAATTCTTGTACCAACAGAATATTTCCGACTTGTTCGGGTAACTTTTGAAAGTATGTTCTAGTCAATGTTGCTAAAATCGCGATCCGGATCGTACGATCCTACGATTTAAAAAGTGGAAAGCGATTCTAATCATCATAGGATCGTTTTGGTTGAAAGATCGTTATAAGATTGTTCAGAATCAGGTAGGACGGATCGGACATGATCGATAGTAGGATTGTTCAGGATCGTAAAAGACTTATTTATGTATTAATTGTGCAAGGTAGTTTCTTTGTACTTACAACTCTAAACTCTAAATTACGGAGATATATGTAGCAATATTATACTAATGTGATTATAACAACGATTTTCATCATTAAATAGACTTTCAACATTATACCCCCGAATTCATTGTTCTGCGGAAAGTTGCCTAGCTGAAAGTGCTAGTCAAGCAGAAGCTATTGGAATTCTGGAAGTCATGAAGTGGGCATACAATCAAAATATATGGCATCTCCACATTTTATCCGATTGTTTGCAGATTCTTCTCCAGATCACAAATGTTGATCAAAGTCATCAATGGAATGTGGGCATAATAGCTGACATAGGATCTTTGGCTCCTCTTTTTCATTGTCTCTGCTTTAGTTTTATCCCTCGCAGTCTTAACAAGCTAGCACATAATCTAGCTGTGAGTGTGTTGGGAATGTAAAGTATAGTAACATTTACTGCTGCAAAAAAAAAAAAAAAAAAAAAACATTATACCCTTGAATTACACCAAATTTTTGACATAAGCTTATTTATTTATCAAGACTACTATTTGTAGGATTTTACGATTCTCATTTTGATTACGTGACCCCATCATCCTACTCTCGCTTCGATCCAAAGTGTTGAGGTCTCTTCCCATATGTGTGTGAGGGACAAACATCTCACATCGGTAGAATAATAGTGAATGGAATAGCTTATAAGTAAGTGGGCTACTTCTCCTATCACCCTGGTTTTAGGATGGAACCTCACTTACTTGTGGCCCGGTCTCATGCACCTAATTCTTGCGTAGGACTCAACAAATGGTATCAGAGCCAACTCAACACAAAGTATGATCCTGATCCTAACAAATTTGATTCTAGTTATGTACTTCCTCCATACCACAATGATCTTTTTTTATTCAACAAAATACCAAGTAAATGTTAAGCTAAAACTTGTAAGGGTTTTTCATTTTTATTATGCCAAATGAAAACTTATAATGTTGTACTCCTTCTATTCCCATTTTAATTGTCCAAATTTGACTAAAAGTCATATTTAAAAAAATTTGTGAAATATCATCTCCCCTTGAGCAATAAACTCAAATACGGGATAAAAGAAAAATGGGAAAGGACAAGTTATTTAATTATGGGTATAATAGGTAGTCGCTACTTCCATTTACTATATCTATAAATAGAACAATTATTTTCAAATATGGAATTTACAAAAGTGGACAATAAAAATAAAATAAAAGGAGTAATATATTTTTCCTGAAATTTTCTAGTCTAGGATTAAGTCTTGCCCATGTCCTTTCCATTATGTAAGGAAAATAGAGACATGTCCGTCAATTGTGAGGATGTATCATGTATCAATAAAATAATTAGACAATATTTGAACGTATCTTTTTTAAGTTTAAAAATACGAGTATTATTGTGTTGAACATATATTCTTCTTATGAAAAAAAATCTCTGTACAATTAGGTAACATATATATATGAAATAGTTTTCTTTGATTTTGATCGAAGAGAGTCCTTATTTAAACTTAGAAAAGTAGGGAACTTAAAGAAAAATAATTAGATTATATTAATATTCTACCTTTAAATTAGATAATATGTACAATTAGGTAATTAATCGATTAAAGAAAACATATTTATTTATTTATTTAAATATATTAGTTTGATAAAATTAATAGGATATATTGAATTTAACTGTAAAAATAACGCGCGTAGTTAGAGTAATAATAGCTAGTAATTAATCGCATGAGTAGTGAAATAATAATATGAACATGAGATGCAGTGAAGTTATAATATTAACGGCATTAGTAGTGAATGTGTTTCATAATTTTTTTTTATAAAGTTTACAGCTATATCATTCAAACTATATAAATGTTAAATGTATGAATTAAGTAAGTTTAATGCAATACTGTAATTCTGTTTTAAAAAATAAAAAGTAAATAATAAATACAGGTAACTCGGACTGTTTTAAAAAATAAAAAATAAAAAATAAATACAGGTAACTCGGACAAAACCAAACGCCAAACGAGATTTATTTCACAAATTTTCATTTGTGACGGACCGACCCGTCGCAAGCTTACGACGGGTTAAATCCCCCTCACAAAGATCAAGTGGGGGGCAAGTGAGTGCAAATGGAGCCCCCACTTGCCTTGACACTTGCTCTTTGGGAGAGCAATTTGACCCGTCGCAAGCTTGCGACGGGTCGGCCCATCATAAGCAGACTTATTGAATTTATTTAAGTTAAGAGGAACCACTCCTTAGTCACCAAATTATCTCTCTATATAACCACACTTCATTCCTCAAAGATTGAATAAGTGTGCATTACGGAGTATTACGGTAACGCTATTCATAATAATAAAAAAATAATACGGAGTAATCAATAAATATAATAATAATAATAATAATAATAATAATAAAGAAGCGAAGTACAACCTACTTGAAATCTTGAATGACGTTGGCAATTTTTTCGTCACTGTGATTGAGCTGGATATATAAGAGATCTTGTAAGTATTAATCATTTGTTTTTTTTTGTTGAACGTTATTTTTTATTGAATATATATACAAATTTTCGTTTAATACGGGCACTATTAGTATTACTCGGTATTATATACTTCCTCTTATTCAATGTAAACTTCCTTAGTTCCTTATTGAGTTATTTAAGTATTCTTCCATATTTTCTTTTTTAGATGTGGGTTTGTGTGTTTTGAGTGATCCATATTCAATTGCATGTAGAGTTGAATGTTATGTGTAGTACAAATTCATTTCCTTAATCCAAGTGTCCAAATAAAAGAATACATTGAATAAGATGGATTATATACAGAGGCGAAGCCAGCTGGTGGCAAGAAGTAGCCGCTACTAACCCAAAGAAAAAAAATTCAGTTTATGTACTAAAAATTTTCTACCCCAAGCCTGTTAGTAAAGGAACAAGTAAAACTGAAGCCATATAATAAGCATGAAAACTTAATGGTAAAGTATGTGGTACATTATTTGATAGTTCAGTGTTCAACCCTTGCCATACCCATAATGCTATAATTTTTTCTATTTTCTCTCAAATAAATTATGTTAAGCTTTTAACTTTATGTAACAATTCAATAATTAGTTTTTGACCTTTGATTAATTTGTTTATTGCCAAATTTTAAATTGGTTATGTCCATTATATTGTCTATTAGGGAGTATGGACTTTGTTTTATATTTTACCTAGTAACTATGTTTCTTTTTGTATCACAAAGCTATATAATCAAAATTATAGTCGAAAAATAAAACAAAGATAAAGTTGTGAATTATAAAACGAGAATTTTATGTTAGTATCGACCGTTCATTTGAATATTGATTGTGCGTTTGTATGTGTATATGTTCGACACATTTTTTCGTGGCATCCATTATACACTTAATATTTTCGCTACCCAAAACTTTTAATCCTAGGTTAGCCCTGATTATATATATTATGCACTTTTTAGTTATGAGATTTGTAACTTGTTGTTTGGTTGGTTTGTAAATTGTTAGAATATTGTTTAATAAAAGTCAAAATCTTAGTCTTTTTGCATGTAAAAAAAATGTACTCCCTCGTATTATACATCTTCCTCTCATTTAACGTTTGGGAGGTCAAAGTTGTAAAACTTTGAGCATCTATAAATTACAAAACACTCCCTCCTAGTTAGTCATATCATGGTTGCGGACCGGGCTCACTTGACCTGACCCATGCCAGGTCAGTGCGGGAGGGTGGGCCGGGGTTTTAGAGTGTTGACTTGGGACTGGGCGCAGGCGTGCCAAGGGCAGGGCAGGCTCCAGGGCCTCACACAATTTTTTTTCTTAAAATGGGCAAGCTATGGAGGATCGGCTGGGGCTGACCAAAAACGAGGTACCTGTGCGGGCTGTGTCTAGTCCTGGCGCCGTGTCGGGTCGTGCTTTGATCCGACTCGTCGTGCCTAGCCGGGAAGCTGGCCCGGCCCATGCACGATTTTCATTCATGCCTTCGGTCGTGCCGTGCCTGGCCCGAAATCGTAAACCTTGTCCAAGGCACGCACCTGACCCGGCCAAAATTTGAGTCGTGTTGTGCCTCAGTTTCGGGCCGAGTCGTGCCTGGCCCGATTGGCCCGTTTTTGTGTGGTTTTTTTTCCTCTTTGGGTATTAATAGGAAGGGTAAATAGTCAACTTCAGATATTTGGTATCAAGTATAAAAGAAATAGAGATTTTTGGTAAAAGTTTTGAAACAAAACTATTCTATGTATAAAATTTGACAATGTGTATTATAGTAGGTATAAGTTATCAATTTATCCTAAGTTTTATATATTTAGTAATTGACTAATTGTAATTAGAAGAATAATTTATATTATAAAGAGATTGTAATTTGTATGTAGAAGATTATAAGATAAGAGAGAAATGATTGAATTGTTAATGAAGTGAATTAAATGTACGGGTATATATTTATAGTGTATTAAAAATGAAAAAAAAAAATTACACACAAAAGTGGCAAATTGGAACGGGCTGTGTTCGGGCAATTTTTCGTGCCTAGTCGGGCTGAACTTCTCAGGTTCGGGCTGGGTCGGGCTTAAAGCCCGCCTTTTATCTCTTGCGTCGTGGCCCGCCTTATGCACGGTACCTCTGAACCGTGCAATGTCAGGCCAGAACCGTGACAAATCTTTGTCGCCCACTGGGGCCGAGCCCGACTTGCCATGACTACCTGTGTCAATGTGTGTGGCCGTGTACGGCTCGTGTGGGTATGTCAAAAAGTACGTAGCCACCTCACTACTTGTAAGAAGTAGGGATGTCAATGAGGTGGAGTGGGTGCGGAGGATGGGTAACCCGCACCCGCATCCGCGAACTATAAAGCGTACCCACACCCGCCCCATGACCCGTGCGGGTTGAACTTTTCAAACCCGCACCCGCCCTGCGGGGACATGCTTATCCGCCAAATTACCTTTCTCCTCATAATTTTTTTTTCTTAAAATATATCATGAATCTAAACATATTAACTTCCGTACGACTTATACACATAGTATCTGGAAAGTGGTATGAAAAAATTTCACATTCAATTAATTAGTACATAAGCTACCAAACTGTCCAAACAAGTCTATTTAATTAGTTTAACATTTATCTTTTTAAAATAATCATTTTTTTGAAAAATTTTACTTAGCTAAATGTATACTATAGATGAGCCGGAGATCATTAATGCGGGTATAAGCGGGGCGGAGACATGCGAGGCGGGTGGTGTGGGGCGGAGAGGGGAGGGGTGGGTACGGGGGGGGGTCTCATGTGATACCCGCACCCGCCCCACGACCCGCGACGAATGTCACTTTTGATACCCGCCCCCGCCCCGCCACCCGTCAAATCATTACCCGCACCCACCCCAAGTGGGGCGGGTGTGGGGTGAGACCCGCCCCATTGACATCCCTAGTAAGAAGTCAGGTTTTCTAAAGTCAATCTGTGCCAAACTGTCAACAAGGAGTCTCATTTAAGACGGTTATTATATGTCTAAAGTTTAAGACGGGTCAATTATTATCAAGTGTTGGTAATAAAGACAAAAAATTTGGTACATGCTAGGCAACACGTAAGGTGATTTGATATGCATTTGACCCGTCTTAAGTTTAAGACGGATATTATCCGCCTGGAATGAGAATTTTTGAACTGCCAATGAGTGAAGATAGAATTTATAATCGGCATGTTTTACTTCAGCTAATCTTTATTACGAGGGAAGTATCCGTCCTAAAATTAAAACTGGTGAAATATCATTCCACATGGGTAGAGCTGACAAATATGACTTGACTAGACAGACCTCGATAATATTGTGACCCGAAACCGACACAACTCCACGACGACCTGTAACCCGACACGACCCGATTAAGATAGACCTCAAACGAACCCAACAGACCATTGACCCAATACACTTTTTGATCCGGCTCGAAATCGACCCCAAAACATACCCGAAATCGACCTGGAAGCTGACCAGCCCGAAAGTGAACCCGTCATTAACGAAAAATAAGGTGATAAAGATGAAGTAACTTGAAATACAATTCAAATATGTTTTAAATTAATAAAAATAAAAATCATAAGACCTCAAGAAAAATAGTCGACATTTTTCTACTTCCTCTCCGTTTTTTTGACAATTTTAACAATTTTTTTAAAAAGCTTCCGACGTTTTGTATATTATCTAATAGTTTTAAACAATAAGCTTTTTGTAAAGATATTTCATAAATATTTAATTTTTAAGAACATTAATTTTTGTGAAACAATAAACGAATTAAGATATTAAAACTTTTTACGTTCGAAATAAAAAAACGACATTTTTCTACCTCATCTACATTTTTTTACGACTTACTTTTGTTTGTAAGAATTTTTCCCTAATTTTTCTAAAATAACTTAAATATTATTTTTTTAAAACCAAACTATTTTTTCAAAAGAAAAATTCAAAAACATTTATTTTTTAGACAAAATAAAACGGTTTTTATTAAACCACATGCGAAAATCGACAATAATAATTATTGAATAAAAAGATAAAACTAAATTTTACTTTAAATTTCGGCGCCAAATAATTTTTTTGAAATACTTGGAAATTAAACTTGGTGCAAAGACGACATTTTTTATTCCGCAAAAGGTTTTAATATATATTTTTTTTCAATTTTCGACTAGGAGCCAATGCTTGAAATTAAAAAAACTACCTCAGAGCCAAATTTCAAATTTCAAATTTTAGTCGGTTGAAACTCAAACTACGTCTTATTTGTACAATCTACTATATATAAAAGCACAATCATTCCTTGCATTCTGATTGGCTCCTTGATTAAGAGAAGGAAAAAAAGTAAAATGGGCCCCACATTCTTTCCTTCTAATTAATTACTTCCTAGATTACTCTTCAATTCTTATTTAATTTTAGATTGCACATTTATACAAAACCATATATTAACATTTGTGTTGCATGAAAACCAAAAAATGTAAAAAAAAATGAAATAATTGAATTTTGTTTTAAAAAAAATAGGAATGCTAATACGGAGTAATTATAACAGAGAACGTGCCATAAAAAGTAAAATGATAAAAAAAAAAATTATTCATGTATAATTTGGTCTATCAAAATATATTATTAGACTCAAAATTATTGAAAAACGCCGTTTGTAAAACTATATTAATAAATAAAATGCTCTTTAGCATTCTAAGTAGAGCTCTTTTTTCACGCAAAAATAAATAAATATAGTATATTCAAAAATTAGAAAGAAAGAATAAATGAAGTATAAATAACATATTGGGAAAATATTGAAAATATTGAAGAAAAAATATTACGTGTAATAAAAAAAATTAAAATTGAAATCAAATGATTCGTAACGGTATAACTAAACAAAATTAGATAAATGTTAATTTTGGATGCCATTGATGTTAATTTTGTGGGTAATTCTTCATCTTTGCCCAAAACCCATTCCTCTTCTATTTCTTCTATTACGTTGAATGATATGATTGTGGATGTTTTAAATGGTGCTCCTTCGTCTAAAACTCCATTAAAGAACTCTTTGAAATCAGTGACCAAACTGGTTAATACTTCTCCTTCTCCAGTCAAATCAGGGAATGCTTTGACAGATACTCCTGTAATTGATGAAAATTCTGAAATTGTTTCTTCGATTATTGATTCTCCTGTGATTGTAACTGTTCCTGTAAAGGCTCCTGAAATTGTTCCTGTAATTGCTGTTGGTTCTTCTGTAGCCATCAATGGTGTAATTCCTGAACAACTGTCTAAAACCCAGAAATGGTCAGAAGTTGTTCAACCAAAAACCAAGATTGGCATGAATCTTTTCTTTCATGCTGAGAGTAAAGAATGTAATGAAATTGATATTGCTATTGAGGATTTTCAGGATGAACTAAATCTATGGAAATTCACCCTTATGGGTAATGTAATTGGATCAAAGCCTTCTTTAAAGATAGTTCAAGATTTTGTCACAAAATCATGGGGAGCCATTGCTAAACCTATTGTTCAATACTTTAAAAAATGATGGTTTAGCTTTCGGTTCAATTCTGAGGAAGATATGAGCAATGTTCTAAAGGGAGGTCCTTGGAAAATGGGTTCATATTCTCTAATTCTTAAGCAATGGACTCCCTCCTTCTCTACTGCTATGGAAAGGGTATCCATTATTCTTGTATGGGTACTTTTCCCTGATTTGGATCCCTTTTTGTGGTCTTCAGCTGTCCTTAGTAAGATGTCCAACAAAATTGGTCGACCTATGTTTGCTGATAGACCTACAACTTGCAAGGAAAAATTATCTTTTGCAAGGGTGATGATTGAGGTTGATATTTCCTCTACTCTTCCTACCTCTTTGAACATTCAAACCCCTTTTGGACCTTCTGTTCAGAGGGTTGAATATGAATGGCTGCCATTTTATTGTGCTGATTGTGGTAAAATGGGACACAAAACTGCTTCCTGTAAAAAGAATAAGAAGATGGTTTCTTCTACTGATAAGAAGACTGATAAGGATTTACCTTGCAAGCTAGGTGATACCTCAGATGTTTCAGGTTTGGCTGTGTCTTCCATCAGCAGAAGTTCTGTTCTTACTGCAGGGACTCAAGCCTCTCCTAAGCAAGCTGTAAAGCACTCTGAATGCTGCAAGATGGATGGGTTGCAACAAACTCAAATAGCCTTGAAGAGAGTTATGTTGACTACCCCATCTCCCTTACTTCCTACCTCTAATAGATTTGCTAATCTATCAGATGAAAACTCTGAAAGATCTGATATTGAGAAGGACCTTGTAACTCATGAACCTAGTTCTACTGTTGATTTGACTTGTCTGCTAGGTGGTAGCTCAGAAGTGACTGATGTTAAGCAGGTATCCCCTGCACAGCATTGCTCTTCTGTAAAGCATCTAGAATGCAGCAAGGATGACCTGATAAGGGACTCTCAAAGAGCCTTGAAGAGAGGGTCCTTTTCAGAGTCTGAGGATAATTTGACACTTGATCCAGTTACTAATGAAGTCCTTATGGACTGCTGTATAGGGGGTTCTCATCCTCCTAATATACTCTAAACGAAGATTGCTTCTTGGAATATTAGAGGGGGTAATGACCCTCTAAAACAGGATGAAGTTCAGAGGTTTTTAAAGCTTCATAAGTTGGATATTCTTGGGTTGTTGGAAACAAGAATTAAATATGGGAAATCTATTAGTGTCATCAATAGCAGGTTTAGGAACTATCAGGTGATATGCAATTATGATTCTCATTATAATGGAAGGATATGGGTCATTTGGAATGCTGCAAGTGTTTCCCTTACTCCTATCCTTATAACTGATCAGCTTATCCACTGCAAAGTTACTCATCATGCTACGTGCTCCTCCTTTCTTCTAAGTGTGGTCTATGCAAGTAATAGTGCTATTGTTAGGAGTGCTCTTTGGGATCAACTCATAAACCTTGGTATTGCTGGCAAAGCATGGCTTCTTCTTGGTGATTTCAATGTGGTTAGGGATGCTAATGAGAAGGATAGTCACTCCTCTCCTAACTATGCAGATATTCAAGATTTTAACTCTTGTCTGCTTCAGTGTGGAGTGGATGATATTAATGCCTCAGGATGTGAGATGACTTGGACTAATAAACAGGATATCAATACTCTGGTTTGGGCCAAGCTGGATAGAGCTCTAGCTAACCCTGATTGGTTCTCTTTATTCCCTGCTACTTATGTTCAGTTTCTCCCTGCTGGTATTTCTGATCACTCACCTGTGCTGGTTTCTGTTTGTGAGGATAATCATAGAAGGACTAGTTTTAGCTTTCTTAACTGCTGGGTTAGTCATCCTGATTATCTTACTTTGGTTGAGGATGCTTGGAAGATTCCTGTGAAGGGATCTCTTATCTTCAAGCTTTTTGCAAAGCTGAAAAATGTTAAGCTTAAGCTTAAGGATTTACATAAGAGGGATTTCTCTAATCTTTCTGTTAGAATTGATACTTGTCTTGCTGATCTCTCTGCTTGCCAGGATCAAATTCAAAAAGATAGGTATTCTTCTTCTCTCTATGAAAAAGAAAGGGATCTTCTTCAATCCTATTCAATGCTCAGGAAGACTGAGGGTTCTATTATTAAGCAGAAAGCTAAAATTAAGCATATTTCTTATAATGACTCTTCCTCCAAATACTTCTTTGCTAGAATCCATGACAGGAAGCAGCAACAGATTATTGGGCATATTCTTGACAAAAATGGAAATAATTTGCAGGGAATTGATAATGTTGCTGCAGGTTTTGTTGATTATTATAAAGGTCTTCTAGGCACCTCTATTCCTGTTGAGCCCATTGATACTCATTTTATTCAGCAAGGTTCTTGCTTGGGTGATGAAGATATTCCTTCCCTAGTGAAACCTGTGGGGGATGATGAGATTAAGAAAGCTATGTTCAGTATAGGCTCTGATAAATCTCCTGGACCTGATGGCTTCTCATCAGAGTTTTTTAAAAGTACTTGGCACATTACGGGGGCAGGCTTTTGTAAGGCTGTTCATGCTTATTTCAAAAATGGTAGGTTAAGCAAGCAAGCTAATTCTACTATTATTGCCCTCATTCCCAAAAAGAAGATGTTCAATACAGTTATGGATTTCAGGCCTATATCTTGCTGTACTACTTTCTACAAAGCTATTAGTAAGATCTTGACAAACAGATTGCAAACTATTCTTCCTAAGATCATTGGCCCTGAGCAGGCAGCTTTTATAAAAGGTAGGAATATTCATGAAAACATCATGATGTCTCAGGCTCTGGTTAAAGGGTATGAAATGAAATTTCTTACTCCTAGATGCCTTATTAAGGTTGATATAAGGAAAGCTTTTGATTCTCTCCAATGGGATTTCATTCAAAACCTGCTTGAATGTCTTGGCTTTCCTGCTATATTCACTAACTGGATTATGGGGTGTATCAGAAGTTCTTGGTTTTCCATTAGACTTAATGGTAATAATCATGGTTTCTTTCAAGGTGGGAGTGGGTTAAGGCAGGGGGATCCCTTGTCCCCTTACTTGTTTGTCTTGAGTATGGAGTTGCTGTCTAGGTATCTCAGAAAGATATGTGCTCAACCTGGGGTATCCTATCATCCTAAGTGCTCTAAAATAGGGTTAACTCATCTCATTTTTGCAGATGATCTCATGATCTTCATAAGAGGAGATGTTCCCTCTGTAAATGCTGCTCTTAACACCCTTACTCAATTCTCTAGGTGGACTGGTCTTCATGCAAATACTGATAAAACTGATATCTATTTTGGAGGAGTATCTTCTGATATTAAGCAGCAAATTCTTGATGCTACTGGGTTTTCTGAGGGACAATTTCCCTTTAGATACCTAGGGCTTCCTCTTAGTACTGCTAGGCTCAATAGTGATACCTATATGAATCTTGTTACTAAGCTTCAAAATCAATTGCAGCACTGGTCTACCAAGCACTTCTCCTATGCTGGCAAATTGCAGCTCTTAAATTCTGTCATCTTTGGGCTTACTAACTTCTGGTGTGCTAATGTTTTATTCCCTAGAAATGTTTACAAGATCATTACTAAGATCTGTCGTGCTTTCTTTTGGAATTCTGAGGCAGGAAAGCACAAGCTTATCTTCTTAAACTGGCAAAGTCTTTGTTCTCCTTGGCTGGAAGGTGGGTTTGATGTTAAAGAACTTCTCTCATGGAATAAAGCTATGTTATCCAAATGGATTTGGCTTTTGCAGACTGGACAGGATTGTCTTTGGTCTGTCTGGCATAAAGCATACCATCTTCAAACTTCTTCTATTTGGGCAGCCACTAATAAAGATCACTTTTCTGAGAACTTCAGAAGTATTATTAAGGTGAAGGATGAGATTCTTGCTCGAGTAGTACATTCAAACTCTGCAGATACTCTTCTCTCATCTTGGGCTCCTCATGGCAAGTTCAACACTAGTCTTGCCTACCAATGGTTTAGAACAAAGTATCAGACTCTTCCCTGGGTCTCTGCTCTTAGATCGCAATTCATTGTTCCCAGTCATAGGGTCATTACTTCACTTGCTATGCAAAATAAGCTTGCTACTCTTGACAATCTGGCCATTAAAGGACTGCAAATCATAAATAGATGCATTCTGTGTAAGACTGATAATGAAAGCCAGGATCACCTCTTTTTCAGATGTCCCTTTTCTGCAGAAATATGGACAGGATTGATTCACTGGTTTAAGCTTGGATGTTGTACTCAAGACTGTAAGCTAATTCTTAGCTGGTGTGCTAGTAGTCCTCACAGGCGACATTGGAAGAATGGGTGGATTTGTAGCTGCCTTGCTGCTGCGTGTTTTCACATATGGCAGGAAAGAAACACAAGGGTTTTTGTCGGGATGGAGCATACTGCTCAGCAAATTCTTCAACAGATTAAACAATCAGTTAGTATTAGAATTCTTAGTAAAAATTACAAGGCAAAGTATAGAAATGCCATTCTTAAACTCAATGCTTTCCAAATCTGATTTTTGGAATTAGTGGGTTATTCTTTGTAAAGAAATTGTTCTTTTTTTTTCCCTTTATGGATGAATAAAAAGGACTATAATTTTCTTGCAAAAAAAAAAAAATTAGATAAATGTTTTTTTTTCGAAAATATATATACATTGTATCATATTTGAAAAACTACAAAAATGATCCAAGTTACAAAAACATGCATACAAATATTAGTGATGGTTTAATTATTTAATGTACGGAAGATTGAAGAAAAAAGTACTCTTACCACAAAACAATAAACCTCAAATAATGATTTAATTAAGTTTTGATCTTGAGGGTAAGCGGGGCTTGATGTTTTTGATTTATGATAACGCACGTTAATACGAAGTATGGTTTAATGATTCCTATAGTAGTATTGCTTTGTGGACAATAGATTTCACGTTCGATTCCCCCTCCCCTCTATTGTAATGCGATTAAGTGCGTTTTTCGTTATACCAAACAAAAAATAGTAGTATGAGTATCAATTAACGGTGAAGGAACGGAATTTAATAAAGATCGCTTTTATGGACCAAGTTCAACATTACTCCCTCCATCCCAATTTATATTGTGTTAAAGCATTGATTAGTTACTCCTACATAGATATACATATATAGCTTATAAAGAGTTCTACGATACTTACTTAGTTACTTATAATTTTATTAGATTATCAGTCCACTGAGAGACGGTTTTTCAATAAATTTATTCAAAGACTAATTATAAATTATTGGGAAAATGGTACAAAAACTAATATAATAGGTACGTTTATATAAAATGAGGTACTGATAAAAATGGTTACAATATATGATAAAATATGCACGATTGGTATGCGAATTTGTACCAAACAAAAGTTACCTTTGAGGCATGATCAATAACAAAAGGGATACAAAAAGGTACATATAGGGGTACTATATAAGTGGTCTTTAATCATCTCTCAATAACTTAGAGATAAACGGTCTCCCAAAGTTTTTGTGTTATACGATTGTTGAATATTTGTCCGCGTACAATTTTGTACGTGTTTACGAGTAGTTGTTGGATGGGTCAATGCAAATGAGTTAAAATGTAAAGGATTTAATATTAATTTTTTAGTGTATATCATTCTGTTTAGTTTGGATTTAAGACGGGTACTGGGGCTGTAAATAGTCAATATTAATAGTATTATTATATTAATGGACAGTGTAGTTGAGTTGTGTACCAGTAATTTGGTAAATATTAGATCGAGATAATTAGTTGGAAATACGTACCATTACATATTATTTGCACTTTAAAAATATTTTTTTTAATCATAAATCCTTAATATTATAAATTCAAAAGTTCAATACTTTTTTTTATGTTAATAATTTTTTATACTCTTATCAAATCATGAAAACAAAATAAAACGTTATGGCTACTTTTTTTTCATTAAATTGTCACCCATTATATGTGCAATCTCTATAAATTGCTATTTTTTCATTATATGTGAGTCCACGTCAATTACTTCCACCAACACTGCATATATAAAAAGTCATGTATTAAAAATAAAATATTTTGTATAATGAGTACATGTATAGCATACAATATAGTTGTATGGCATTTAAAATGTCGATATTTGTAGAATAACTAAAGTGCATGATACTAAAATTAATTTCTCTGAAATAAGAAAGGATGGGAGAGTAAAAAAATGAGAGAGAGTAATTAATTAGGAGAATAGAGATGGTGGGCCAATTTCGTTTTCTCCATTCCTTAATTTACGCACCCAATCACAAAGAAAAAAATATTTCCGCTTTTATATATAGTCGATATCGATGATGAATGTCATAAAATTGTTAGTTTTTATCGGTTATAGTTCCGTTTGAGAGATTTTTTATTTAGTTGCAAGAGTATTGTAATTTTAATTATTAATTATTAATTGTATTATTTGGACTTTGTTTTGTATGAAATTGTTAGTTTTTAATTTTAATTTTTAACTTTTTATTAAATTTTATATATATTAGACTTTGTTAGTAATTTCATAAGTCTAAGAAAACATAATCATCCTAAAATTATGGAATATGAAAATAATATAAAAATATGCTTATAACATCATAAAATTATGGAATTTGTAAATATGTATATAATTTAAATTAGATGTGTTAAAGATTGATGGGAGAGAGTAAATAAATCAGAGAGCGAGGAGAGAGTAATTAATGTTTTGCTTAGGATGTGGGGCCCGCTTTTCCTGAATTTCTGCGGCCAATCAGAATCACAGAAATGTTTCTACTTTAGTATATAGTAGATAACTCATTTATCCAATAATAGCGCAATAACATCTGCTATTACGATAATACAAGTCGTGCATTGTTTGCACGGGTATAAAACTAGTTAAAAGAGAAAGTAGTATATTTTATTACTCAAAATAGAAATTTTATATCTCTGAACTATCGTTTTATTGTTCTGGAGACAATTATTTATCGAAACAAATAGATAGTTGTCGAAAGTACTATTCGTCACATATTAATAATTTACAACAATTATATATTACCACCTTGAAGTCTATAACTATGAACTACAAGGTTCATGCAAAGAACTTGTTTGTGCCTAAACGTTTTATTCGGAAACTACTTGTGATTCGTATGCCCACACAACCTTCGAAGACGACTTACTAATAATACTTGATAGTTGATACTAGATACCACCTTTGACACTTCCTATATCATGGTTATTTCGTTAATGAACCAATAACACGTTCTAACGTCGATTAATTAATGAACTAATAACATAATCGTGTTTTACGCCTTTAACACGTTGTAATACAATCGCATCATAATTTAAAATGTATTCACATTTTCCACGTCCTCGTATATACCCCAACCGCCTCGATATGCTCGTCCCTCCACCGCCTTGATTCGCTACTACCATGTAATCGCCTTAGGTAGCGTGTCACAACGGGATGAACCATGTAATATACTTCATGCGTGTAGTAGCCCCTTGAAGAGGTCCATTGAGAGGCATAAATGACTAGTGCTTAAAGGGATTGGAAATACTACTCATATCAACAGAGTGCACTTTTTTCTGGTTATCCATGCAACGAACTCAAAAGTTAAGCGTGCTTGACTGAGAGTAGTCTAAGGATGGGTGGCTTTCTAAGAAGGTTCCCGGGATGCGCATGAGTGAGGACAAAATGCGCTTGAAAAGACCCATGTTAATCTTTGGGCCATGTTCATAGGCTGACAAGCTACCGTGAATGACCGCTTCCGACCCAAGGCTTGCGCCGAGGTGTTACAAACCACGTAATCATTGTTTGCATAGTTTCATAATAAATTACTAATCAGTCTTTGTATGTTATAAATGATGATTTTCAAATTTCATAACATTAAACTTGTAGAGTTATATACGTAACTTACAAATATCAAAGGAACTAACCCTTATTAGTCAGCCACCGAATGTTTCATAGGTAAGCGTTAACAATAACCAACAAGGTTTAAACAACAACTAGTTATTTTGCCCGTGAAAATTTACGGGGACTTTATGTGTAGTTCAATGTGTGACGATAATGTATAATTTTTTCAAGGAAAAGAGAGTCCGCACAATGGCTTTGATACTTAGATACTTATTCGTTGTAAATAGAGCAACTCAATGACCAATATTTTTCATTAAAACTCTTTTAATTAAAGAAAACAAAAGAAATTAACGCGATATTATTTTATTTGAATTTGTTATAAACTAATGTACTCCACTATGTTTTTACTATTTTTTTTTTATATTCTCGTGTAGCTAAATATTTTCTTTGTCTTTATTGGTTTAGACTACTTTTGGTCCATATTAATTCCTTCTGACTTTGTATCTTTGGTTGGCGTTGGAAGTCTGAATTTGTGTTGGTGTTTTTGTTTTCATGACGCAAACATTAATAATAACGTAGTTTAGTCAGTTTGAGCCTTCACGTTCATGTTTGAGTGTAAATACTTTTTGTCTAATAATTTAATTTTGTAGATTTTAAATGGCTGACAATAAATAAAGAAGGAGTTGAACTGAGAATTTTAATAAGATATTAAATTCAATTTGGTGAGGACATATATATAAGGAGCACAAATTGTTGATGTGCGGATGCCTAACTATGTCACATGTCGCTCAAATAAGGCTCGTCGTGCCTTTTAATATTATATATAGATTAAATAATTTTCATGCATTATGAACTATTGTAAAGTATTTAACATTAATTAATTTTAAAACATCGCAAAATATTTAAATTAAAAAAACTCAAACTAATGAAATTATCTACAAAATTGACCCGGTAATGAATTAAGGAGCAAAATCAGGTACAACCAGGCCCAACCAAAAAAGACCTGACCCGTTATTGATCGAACTTGATAATGAACCCAATAACATTCAGCAAATCTATTTGAATGAGACACGACAAATCTATTCGAATGACCCAACCCAACCCAATCTCGAACTACAACTTAACCTGACTAACACGATCCAAAAGTGACCCGGATCCGACTCAATCCCGATTCGACTGTAGTCACAACCCAACTTGACCTAATCCGACCTAAACCCGTCCCAAATGTAGTTGCGACCCAACATAACCGGGACTCAATATGACTCGACCTGATAAGACCCGGCCTAAATCTAACCCAGCTAATAATTGCGTGCCACCTCTGCACATAGGTATATAAGATAGTTTTTTGCTTTTCTCTATACATTTTCCTTTTGTCCTATTTATATTATTTGACCCGTCCTAAGGTTAAAAGATATATCTGGTCAGAAATGATAATTCACCCTAATAGCTAGACCACTAGCCTTGATGGGGATCATATTATGCTTTTGTTAGTTTTTTTTGTTTGGGTAAAATACAGGTCGGGTCAATTTTGGATTTATAAAATACCGGTTTGTATGGATTGGTTTTATACGGGTTGGTCTGAAACGAGTTAGAATAACGCCTTTTCAGAAATGTTTGTTTTCTTTAATTTTAGTAATTGACATACAATTTTTCTTATAAATAATTTTTATTATTATTTAATTTAATCTATGATATTAGTAAGAATAAACATTTTTTAATATATTCAATATCGCAACGTAAATGAAGTATTAGATTGATCAATTGTTAAATGTAGGTGACAAATAGTGACGATACTAAGCTTGTATGGTAATCATTTGAGTAATTAATCATGTGGTATAATAAGAAAATTGTTTTTCAAAATTTTCAATATTTAGCTTATTTTTATCATTTTATATTAGTTTTACTAGCTTTAAATACAAATAATATAGTTTGATAGATTTACCTAGTGTCTCTAATCCACACTAAATGTAATACTTGTTCTTGGGTAGTTTTCGAGAGAGTACTTTAAATGTATTTTTCTTCATATATACACGACTTTTTTTACAAATATGCATGGTTATATGAAAGTTTTTTTCATAACAGGTTTATACATATAAGTTTCGTCTATCAATGCAATGTTTCACACCCTTAACGATATTCATGGTCAAATTTTGTAAAGTTTGACTTTCTAAAAGTAAGTGTTACCTTTGGTCTGTATGCGAGGAAGTATTTAAGTCGGGTTAATGATTTAGTGGGTGTTAACCCTAAATATGTTGGTTATTATCGAGTTCGGGTTGAAAAAACGGGTAATTTTCGTTTATTTTTCTTACACGTTTTGTTCGATTTCTTGGGTCGATCAGGTCATCTTTTGTCAACTTAGTTTTACCACTAGTAGTTAATTCCTATTTATTACCAGCTACTTTAAAAAAGAGATGATCATTGGCGGGCTTGGGTCAAACATGAACATGTCTACACTTGAATTTATTTTTTACGGCAAACCTAATTCTATTACATGTGTCCTAGATAGGTAGTACGAACACTCCTTCTAACAAGTCGTCCCGTGTCGGACAGTGACACTCGTCGGACACATGCCTGAACGTATCGATACCTATAAACGGGGATTGAGAGGCCAAAAACCTGAAAGAGATTGATTATAAGATGAGTTTGGTATGGAAATGAGAATGAGTTATAGTCAAAGTCAAATTTACTTTCAATTATTTAACTTTAATATCAAATACATCAAAAATAAAATCAAACATTATTATTATAAATTATACTCCCTCCTATTCCATCTATTCTTCCCTATTTCCTATTTGGTCCATTCATGTTTTCTTCCCTATTTCCATTTTTGGAGATGGGTTTGTGTGTTTTGTGTGGTCCATATTTAATTGCATGTGGGGTATAGTGTTTTGTGTGATCCAAATTCATTTTCTTAATTCTAGAGCTCAAATGAAAAGGGAAGAATACATAGAATATGAGGCAGTATATTTAATTAAATTTTAATAACTTGTCTCGTGTACTACATTTCACAGGATGTCGTGTCACGTGTCCGTGTCCGTTTTGATGCTACCTAGCATGTGTTCATTATAGCGGGCATCGATTGATTGTCGAAGCCCGCCATCATAGACTCAATGTTATAACAAAAAAGTTGTTGTTAACCTAAATAAAACCACTGCTACAAGGAATAAAGTAGGTTCATGAACTTTCTTTTGTTCAACTTTGTTTTGATTGCGTTTACGTAAAGAAAAGAGTCAGTTTATTGTTGTATACATTTTTTTTACTCCATCTGTCCTGGTCAATTATTGTCTTACTCCTTTTTAGGGTGTCTCAGTCAACTGTTGTCATTTTCATATTTCTATGAGTAAATTGATCACCCAATGGGGCTATTCTTCACTTCTCATCTACAAAGTGGAACCACAAATGGTCCCCCACTATTTTCTCGGTCTTTGTGCCAAAATGAAACAATAACAAATTACCGGGACGGAGAGAGTAACTATTAATGTTGTAACGTAGAATAAAGCAGGAAAATATATTTTTTAGCGAGCCTAGTGGATCGTCTCATTAGCATTTCTCTTAATGCATTCCCGCCACTTAATATTAGTGAGGTTGTTTTACTATTCGTCACCCATTATTTTAACATATTTTTATAACCAAGCTCGCTTAAATATGGAGCCAAGTGGGATAACTAAACGGGCCGGCGGCACTTGATAACTCTATTTTAAAGGAACTATTTTTATTTATTTTCACGCCAAACTTGCCCAATATTTTGACTTTTAAATTTAATCGTTTATGTACAATAAAAAAAAATACTTATGTTCATGAGAAAGGAATATTGACATCAAGAACGTACATGACCAAAAGAACGATAGAGAATGCATACATATTTGTACGCATATTTGTAGAGCTTGCAAAGTTGACTCGGTACGTTTAACTCGACCCCGACAAGACCCGACAATTGAAGTTATTGAACTTAAGACCCGAGCTTGACCTAAAACCCGACTTCACCCGACCCGGCCCACTATAACCCGATCCGAATGTTTAACCATGAAAAACTTGATAATAGCTTAGCCAAAATGGCCCAAACCCAAAATCATTTGGCCCGACCTGAAGCTAGGTAAACCCAAAATTGACGCAAACCGACCCAACCTGATCCGATTGATCCGTTTGCTGGATCTAAATTTCTGTAAAAAGTTAACAGCTCAACCCGACCCAAACTATAGATCACCTAAATGACCTGTTTACCGTGTTTACCGGCGCTAACTGGCCTTTATCTTCAAGGAAATCACTATCTTCAAAATTACCAATTTCTCATGATAGGCCGTGGATTATAACTTGGCAGGCTCACTAGCTGGTGTCAAAAAATCTCGGCGACATCGGGTTTCGCTATCTCATTTTCCTACAAAAAGTTGGTATCAGTATTTTCAGAAACAGGCGTTATGGCACTCCCCCCAACGGCTCCACGCGCTAGCTTATCCCCACAAGCACCTCCGCAACAAAAGGAAGTAAATTCGATCATAGTAAAGTTACTATTAGGAGACTGGAACCCCCTACTACTAGTCGAAGCTATGATGGTTGTAGCTGTTATCATGTCTTGCGTAATGCTCTTAGGATCCCTTAGGAAGCGTACAGTCAATGCTTTCTTCAAGAGATGCATGTGGACAACTATGGTGTTGACTCCTTTGTTACTTTCGTACATGGTTGGCCTAATGACGAATCTAAGAAGCGAGTTGTTCGTTGTATGGGGGTTCCTTTTGCTAGCTGGGATGGCCAGTTATGGCACCATAAGCGCTTTCCAACTTGAGGACAATGAAACTGCCGTGGATGTCTATGTGCAGGGGTTCTTGAAATGCTGCTTTGTTTTCGGCATGATTATTGGATTCAATGGTTCCCTAATCCCTACTCACTTATGGTGGCCTATACTTATTTTGATCCCGTTTCTGTTCTTTAGACTTGCTGACCGTGTATTTTCTCTGGCTTATGCGAGTAAGAAAGGCTTACTACTAGGAGTCGGTACTAAGGTGGGAATAGTTGGAGAATTCATGGCATGGGATATGCAGATGACGCTCCAAGCTGAAGAAGAAGCAGTAGCTGCTGATCCTAAGAGTATGGACGGGTACCGATATTTGGTGGGAATGAAATACATCGATGACCTAGTATTTGAATTTGTACCACCTTGCTACCGCAGAAATTTTGAAAAAAACGTGTACAAAAAGAATATTATTACCACCCAAGAAATTTGGCAATGTGGAGGTGATTTGTTGAACACAAGGGGTGGGGATCCTGAAGGGAAGCTTAAGGACACATGCCTCTCTTTCGCGCTCTTTTGGATGATTTTACGGAGATACACAGGATATCCCTTGGTCGAAGTGGATATGCGTGAGGAAAAAACATGGAACTTCTTTCGCTATGGACTAACACCAGAAATCTCAACAGCTACCTGTGAAAGAGCTTTTAGGGTGATTGAGGAGGAGCTCAGCTTCCTCTACGACTACTTCTATACCAAAAATTTCGTTATATACTTAAATGGAACTCGGATTATGATCTTTAGATTCCTTGTTATGGTTGCATTTTTAGTGATTGCACAATTAATCTTACTGAACCATCAAGATATTCATTTCGTAAAAATCTCAGATCACCTGCCAATCTTCAAGATGGACGTTGTAATCACCCAGGTCGTCATTTACGCGATGTTGATATTTGAATTAGTATTCATGATCCATTTCCTGCTCATAACACAATGGTCTAGAGTAGAGTGGGTGTGCACCTATGTGCGAAAAGAACTCTGGAAAAGCCAAACCTGGAAAGACAAATGTTATAGATGGGCAATTGAGCATATATGTCGACATTCATTACGAAGAACCTTTAAACATTGGAAACGAGAAATTGATCAGTACTCTCTTCTCGATTCCCATGACTATAATTTTCCCATGCATTCTGTTTTTCGTTGGGTTCTTCCCATGGAATTATTTGATATAAGCAAATTGGGCCGAAAGGCAGGCAAGCCAATCACATTTTCTCTAAATTTGAAAGCAACACTTGTATCATCTCTTCATACAAATGGAAGAAAATTGACAAATGGAATATCTTCACTCCGGAAATATGGTATGGATACTGATTTTTCTTGGGCTTGCAATCTTGAGACACATACCCATACCATCCTTGTCTGGCATATCGCTACTAGTTATTGTGAGCTCAGCTATCTCAATCGGCATCCTGATAACTTGAACTCAGATGATCTATTTGTTGCAACAAGTCTGTCAAAATACTGTGCTTACCTTGTGGCTTTTGTGCCCGAGTTGTTACCAGATCAGAGGAACACGATATTCAATATCATCAATACTATAATATCTGAAGCCAATTCTTTTTTTAAGGAATGCTCTAACATGGAAGCTAAGTATGAAAGGATGAGGTCCATAGAATTAGTTCAAGATAAAGACGACAATGACCGTATCCTGAATAAAGGGATATGGCTCGGGAAGTCGCTCATAGATAGAATGAGCTCTGATGAATCCTTGTGGGAAATGCTACAAGAGTTTTGGGCGGAGTTACTCCTATATATGGCTCCCTCAGATGATGTTGCTGCACATATTAAACATCTCGCTAACGGAGGCGAGTTAATCACTCACCTCTGGACTTTGCTTACTCATGCCGGCGTCCTTAAAAGAGGTTGAACCGATTACGCTGGCATGTCAATTATGTTGTGTTTAATTCAGATGATCATTTTTCTCTATACATGTTTAAGTCCTCCTGCAGAGGCTTGATATTCACTCTTTTCTCATTGTTTCCCTTTGATGTGTCCATTCATCTATTTGTAATACTTCTAATCAATTGGATATAAATGCCCCGATGTTTTTGGGCTCAAATTAAACGAACTGATCTGAATTTATACAACCTGACTTAAAAAGAAAGACCAACAATCAACTTAAGTGAACAAAACTTAACTTAACTTATAAGATCACGCCAATTAGGGGTGGTCAAAGATAAGGGTCAGCCCGGTCCGACCCTCCCTTCGGGCCACCCTCTTCCCTGGCCTGCATTTTTATATAATGCGTACCTATTATATTACTTTTTGTATCATTTTTACATTAATTTATATATGGTCTCTCAATAAGGTTATTGAAAGACCGTCTCTCGGGAGACATACTGATATTTAAATTAGATACTAAATTTGCTACCTGTTTTATTTAGACTCTAATTAGCTATCATTTTAGTTTGGCCTCCTATGTAGAGACTAAGTATATTTTTTGTCTCAACATTAATCGCTAAGTTATATATTTAGCAACCGAGTTTTGGACAATTGTTAAATTAGTTTCCTTCTTGTAGCGATTGAAATGGAGTTAATGAATTAATGGTGATAGGGACGCATTTGGTGGCAAATATATTTTTGATAAAAGGGATAATATTATGTTTATAATATGCCAACATTGAAACCTGCATGATAAGCATCTTGTCTCGTTGAATTGAGAATTAAAATTATGAAAGTGAAAAAGTTATCATTTATTACTTAGTGGTAAATGTTTTTTTTTCTTTTAACCTTAACTATCAATCTTCTAAGATTTAAAAGCTTAGAATGGGACTTATGATTCACATTTTTTAGTGCTCATTTGAATAAGACTGATAGGGTTGTCGCGTATCCAAATCAAAAATAAATACCATACATAGTCTAGGCTAACAATAAATGAATGTAGTTAGGGAAGTAGGGGTCGATCACAAGGACACGGGAGTTACTAAATAAGTTGTTATGGGCAAGGTCATTTTGATTGATTGAGTTTGGGTTTATAAACTAATGCAAATAATAAGATGAATAACAACAATATAAATGAAGAATCTAGGTAATACGGGTTTCTTTTGTAAACTAGCATAATAATAATGTTAACAAAGGGGTAGTGACGGTGATAAATGTCTAGGTGGAATGGTACTTCCTTGTCGGGATGAGTACTACTACTATACCATAGAACGGATCATAGCGGTCTTTCGATTCTTACTAGGTCGTCCTATTATTCATGCTTTTTCTAATTCCCTTCCCGCCTCTCGATCTAAGGAAAATAATTTAACAAGTATAGTCTATTAGTTGTGGCCTTTGATAAAAGACTAACATAAGATACAAGCATGAAATAAAAACAATATAACATTCAAATGCATGATAATCAATCTAACAATATCAAATGCTAATCTAACATGCTTCCCCTACACCCTAGATAAATAAACTACTAGCTAACTCATTATTAGGATGAAACCAACTACTAACAAGAATGTAAATATAAAAATGATAATGTTATAACAAGAAGGAAATTGGATTAATAGAAGGAAAACAAAAGAATTAGAATTACAGATACTAAGGAATAGAACTTTGAATAAGAAAGAAGAGATAAACCAAATTAAAACAAAGCTTGAACTAATAGAAAAATAGTAATAATAATATTATATTAATATAATATAATAATATATATATAAATATAATAATAATTTTATAATAATAATAGTAAAATATTAATATTAATTATAAAATAATTATTAATAATATAATATAGTAATAAATATATTAAAAATAGTAATTAAAATAACTATGATAAGTATAATATAATAATATAATATTATAAATAATTATAGTAGTAGTAGTAGTAGTAATAATAATAATAATAATAATAATAATAATAATAATAATAATAATAATAATAATAATAATAATAATAATAATAATAATAATAATAATAATAATTTTGCCGTTGCCGTTAGAGAGAGGAGCGGGGGAAGGGCGATTAGGAGATTAGGGCTTCATCCGAAAATAGCCTTGCCGTTGCCGTTTGCTGCCTCACCACCCACCATCCCGGCCAGACCACCTTGACCTGGTCGTCGTTTGTGGTGTTGTTGGTGGTGGCTGACGGTTAGAAAGGGCGGGAGAGGAGAGGAAGGTGTTTTTGCGTTTTTTGAGGCTGCCACCACGCTGCTCCTAGGGGCTGCCACCACGCCGACCACCCTATCCATACCGGCCACCCAGACCTCACGTCGCCGGCCAGGGTGGGTTTGTTTGTGGTTGTTTTATGCGTTTGTGGTTTCATATCCTTGGCGGTGCGGTGATTTTTGTTTTTGCGAGCGTCGGCGGCGGTGTTTTCATCTTGCTCCATTTCCTCTGCGTGTGGGGTGTTTCTGGTGAGTCGCTGCCGGTGTGTCGCTCGCCGTCGGTGGTTGGCCTGGTCTTGTGCCGTTCCTTCAAGGGTTGGTTTTCTTTTTTTTATTTTTATTTATTTGGTGGGTGGTGGGGCTGCCAGTTTCTAACTGGTGGTGCTCGTCCGGTGGTGCTGCCTGGGTTCCTCTGGTGATGCTGGGGTTGTGGCTGGTGTGGGTGGTCACGGTGGTGGCAGGCTGCATGACCATGCTTGTGTGTTGTGTCGTTAGGGCTTGTTTACTTTATTAGAATTTATTTTCTTTTTCTTTTTCATGCCTACTTTGGTGCGTTTTCCTTGTCCTTTTTCGAGTATTCATGGTTGTCCGAATGATAATGGTAAGGGTCTTACTAAGGCCGCTTGGCAAAAGCATTTTCAGGATCGACATTGTATTGATGGTGCTATGGGGCTTACGTGTCAAACTCTTACTAATAGTCTGACTGTTTTCTCTAATACCGAGATTACCTTGAAGCGGATGGGACTTTGGTTGTGTGGGGAGTGCTTTAAAACTCATACCTTTCGCTCTAGGTGTCGTCATAGCCGGGGTGATATTGTTGCGCCACCGGATTGTGGTGATGGTGTCGTTAGCTTTATTATTCATGGTATCCCAAGACCTCTTGCTCCGTCTCCCTCGGTTATTTCTTCTGATGATGGGGTTGGGTCTGCTCAGTGGTCTATATCTTCGCTTGATCGTTTATTATCTTTGGGTCTTCGCACCGTGAAATCTATTCCTCCTAAGTGTCGTCTTGGGTTTGCTCGGGTTTTGAAGGGGGTCTTGGATGGTGTGGCTGACTCTCCTAGTGACCTCTCCTGCTGGGTTCGTATGCTTGTGTTGCCTCTTTGTCTGCTTAAGACCTTCGCTCCTCGGAGTAATCTTGAGTGTAGGACTACTGTTAGGCGACAGCGTCAGGAGGAGAGTATTACTAGGGCTATACTTGCTTGGGAGGTGCCTGGAGGGGGTTTGCAGCTTTTGCAGGAGTGTTTGGCTGAGGTTCCTTCTTCATTTCATGTGGAAGAGGATCTGGATTTGAGTGAGCTTAACCTCCGCCAATGTCGGCGGAAGATTGGTGATGGCCACTATTCTGCTGCTGTTAGGGTGCTTTCTTCCTCTGGCGTAGCCCCCTACTCTGGTGCCACTCTTGGTGCTTTGCGAGAGAAGCACCCGACCGCCCCATCTCCTTCCTTGCCTCCTTTGCCTGTGGATCATCATTCTCTTGTTGCCTCTTCGGCTGTGATTTTGGATATGATTCGTAGTTTCACACGTGGCACTTCTTGTGGGAGGGATGGGTTTCGTGCCCAACACCTTATGGACTGCTTGAGTGGCGCTGATGTGGCTATCTCTGATGATCTGATCGCTTCTATTACTAGGGTGGTCAATCTTTTTCTTGAGGGCAGATGTCCACAAGCTCTTGGTGAGTACATTGACAGCGCTCCGCTCACGCCGCTTGTTAAACCTGGTGGTGGTGTTCGTCCTATTGCTGTTGGCACCGTCTGGAGACGTCTTGTTTCTAAGGTAGGTGCTTGTTTGGTTGGTCCTTCTTTGTGTTCTTATTTTGCTGGTCTTCAGTTTGGGGTTGGGGTGTCCGGTGGAGGAGAGGTTGTCTTGCATGCCTTGAATCGGTTCATTGAGGCTCGTGGTGGGGATGTGGGGCTTTCTATGTTGCTGGTTGATTTCCATAATGCTTTCAACCTTGTTGATCGTGTAACCATGCTTCTGGAAGTTCGCCGTCGTTGCCCGATTCTTTCCCGTTGGGTGGAGTTCTGTTACTCTAGCCCTGCCCGCCTTTATTATGGGGATCATTGTTTGTGGTCTTGTCAGGGAGTCCAGCAGGGTGATCCTTTGGGACCCTTGCTTTTCGCTTTGGTTTTGCATCCCTTGGTGGGCAAGATACGGGATTCTTTTAATTTGAGTTTGCAAGGTTGGTACTTGGATGATGGCACCATTGTTGGGGATACTTTAGAGGTGGGAAAGGTTTTGGATTTGATTTTGGCAGATGGTCCTCAGTTTGGTCTTCATCTTAATGTCGCTAAGACTGAGGTTTTTTGGCCTACTGAGGATCCTCGGAGTCGTCTTCCTGGGGTTTTCCCCCCTTCTATTGCTCGGCCTTTGCGTGGTGTCTCTGTGTTGGGTGGGCCGGTCAGTACTTGCCCTAGTTTTGGCAGTGAGCATGTGGAGAAGAGAGTGACTAAGACCATCGAGCTTATGGATTTGGTTGCTAGGATTGAGGACCCGCAATGTGAGTTGCTTCTGCTTCGAGCTTGTACTGGTATTTCTAAGCTCTACTTTACCCTCCGTACTTGTTCCCCGGGGAGTTTTGGGTCTGTCCATCTTCGTTTTGATGCAGCGCTGCGTTCTAGCTTGGAACGTATTGTTACCGCGTCTGGGGCTGGTTTTGGGGATTGGCAGTGGCGCCTTGCCACTTTCCCTTTTCATCTTGGTGGGCTCGGTGTTTATGCTGCCGGGGATGTTTTGCACTATGCTTTTTTGGCGTCCCGTTTGCAGTCTGCTGATTTGCAGGCTAAGCTTCTACGGCCTTCTGGTGTTGTGGATGCTGGTCCTACTTTCAATGCTGCCTTGCGGGTGTTCTCTGAGACTACAGGTTCTGCCTTTTTATGTGATCCTAGTGAAATCGCTGCCCCCAAACTTATGAAGAAACTGGCAGATATATATTTTGCGAGGATTGCTGTTACTGCGGAATCTGTTTTCTCTTTGACGCCGCGCCAGCTTGCGTTATGGAAGTCTCAGCAGGGTACCCACTCCTCTGATTGGTTGTGTGCGGTCCCTATCTCTGGGTTGGGTCAGACTATGAACGGTAGGACTTACCGTAGTGTGCTTGGGTATCGACTGGGTATTCCGTTATTCGGGGTATCTAGGCCTTGTCCTGCCTGCTCTCGGGTTTTTGCTGATGATATTTTTGGGGACCACGCGGTTTCTTGTGCTGGTACTGTGGGGGTTAAGCATCGGCATAACCTCGTTCGTGACACTTTATTTGACATATGCTATAGGGTTGGTATTTCTACGGGCAAGGAGGTTGATATCGGTCTGGTTGACGGGCATGGCGGATCTCTTCGTCCTGCGGATTTGCTACTTTATTCCTGGGACAGAGGGCGCGATGTGTGTGTTGATTTGACAGGGTCTTCCCCCTTGACTCAGACTGGGATGTCCGATTTTGTACCGGGACGGGTTGTCGCAGATGCTGCTCAGCGCAAATGTGCTAAGTATGGGGATTTATGCGCGGCTGCTGGATATGGTTTCCTACCCTTCTCTTTCTCTTCGCTTGGGGAGCTGGGCTCGGATGCTGTTGACTTGCTTAAGCGGATCCAGAAATTCTCGGTATCTCAGGATGCTGGGGCCCGGGTGGCCGCTTATATCTTTACTAGGCTTAGTTTTGCTATAGCTAAGGGGGTGGGGGCCCAGATTGTCTCTTGGCTCCCCACCAACTTCTTGTAAACTTTTCATTTTATTTTAATGAAAGCTGCGCGCATAATAATAATAAAAAATAAAAAAAAAAAAAAAAAAAAAAAAAAAAAAAAAAAAAAAAAAAAAATAATAATAATAATAATAATAATAATAATAATAATAATAATAATAATAATAATAATAAGGGTTTTTCTATATGGTGACCCTTAACTTTTTCAAATCCCACATGATAACCCTGCAAGTCAGAAAAGTCTAATGGTAACCTTGAAGTCCATTAATTGCATTGACCGTGACCTAAAACTTTGTTTCCGTCAAATTATACCGTTAGTTGTCATATGTGGCATGTGGGAGTGCTTATGTGGACTATTACATGGATTTGTCAGTTTTTTCTTTCTTTTTCTTCTTCCCCCTTCATTATTTATAACTCATATTCTTTTCTTTCTTTTTCTTCTTCTTCCATATTCTTCTTCTTCCTTTTACTAAATTCTGTCTCTCTTCTTTTTCTTCTTCTTCTTCTTATTCTTATGACAACATGAAAAAAAAAGGGTGATGGGGTCATATGAAGATGTAAGCCTTTTTGCCATGAATAAAAAACAGTAAGATGAAAGCTATGTAACCAACTTTGTCAATGTAATACAAGTGCAAAAGACCATTGCCTTCATTCCAAAAATCAGTCCCAAATTTGCATTTTCCATTTCATTAAACATAGAAAATTACAACTTAATCATGAAAGCTATTACAAGAACCATAAACATAAAAGCAATCAACTTAACATAAAACTTCAATACATTTGCTAATTTATCTAAATCATTCTTCAACTTTTGAATATCTTCATTTCTCCATTCAACAACACTTGAAACATCTTCATCCTCATAATATTTCTTCAAATATACCCCTTTGCCAAAAATCACATGATTGTGAGTTAACCAACTAACAAATATATTGCAATCTTCACATTTAAAGTATGCTTTTCATGGATTACTCACGGACCCAGAGATTTTGATGACCGCATTCCTTCCACATCGATTGCAAGGTTGGTTAACAAACTCCAAACCTATTATTGAACCGTTTTTCCAATTTGAAGAAGACATAGATCTGGGTGGGTGGTTTGATTAGGAAAGGGATGAACAAATTAATGAGGGATTATGACGGAAATAGGGAAGAAGAAGAAGAAGAAGAAGAAGAGAGACAGAATTTAGTAAAAGAAAGAAGAAAAATATGGAAGAAAAAGAAAAAGAAAGAAAAGAATATGAGTTATAAATAATGAAGGGGGAAGAAGAAAAAGAAAGAAGAAAAAATGACAAATCCATGTAATAGTCCACATAAGCACTCCCACATGCCACATATGACAACTAACGGCATAATTTGACGGAAACAAAGTTTTAGGTCACGGTCAATGCAATTAATGGATTTCAGGGTTACCATTAGACTTTTCTGATTTGCAGGGTTACCATGTGGGAATTGAAAAAGTTAAGGGTCACCATATAGAAAAACCCAAAAAATAATAATAATAATAATAAAAATAATAATAATAATAATAATAATAATATATTAAACATTAGTATAATATTATATTAATATAATATACTAACAATAATAATCTTATAAAATATTAATATAAATGATAACATTATTAGTAATAATATAATATAGTAATAACTATATTAACAGAAATATCTAAAGAATTGTTAAGATAAGTATAATATAATAATATAAATAATAATAATAATGTGAATATATTAATAAAATATTAAATATAATATAACAATATAATAATAATAATAATAATAATAATAATAATAATAATAATAATAATAATAATAAATAGGGAGAGAGAGAGGGAGCGTTAGGCGATTATTAGGGCTTCTTGCTGCCGCGCCCACCTTCTCTGCCCTCACTGCCTCACCGGCCACCTTCCCCACCACTGCTTCTTCACCGGCCACCGTCGGCCGTTCGTTTGTCGGTTGATTGTTGAGAGGAGCGTGGGTTTAGGTGGTTGACAGGCGTTTTGTGAGTGAGCGAGGGTTTTCTTTTTGCTGCCGCCTGCCTCCGGCCACCCCGGAGCCTGTCACCGGCACATTGTACCCTAATTCTACGTCGCTACCATCGAGCGTGTCTGTGAGTAAGGTGAGCATCGAGCGTCGGCCGTCTGTGCAGCATGTGGCTGTTTGACAGACGTTCTGCGTTTCCTGCCGGCCACCACAGTTGATGTGTCTGGTGGTGCCGTGTCGTCGTTGCGGGTGGTTGACGTTGTACCGTGTTCGCTTTTAGGGTCCAACTGGCTGCGTTTTTGGCGTTTCGGGGCTAGTTTCGCCGTCGGTGTCGCGGCTATTTTCGCCGTCGGCGCCGCTGCTAGCATCGCCATTGCCGTGTGTCAGCTTTTGTGGTTGTTGCATGTTAGCCTTTGTTATTCGAAACTTGGTCGTGCGGCTGATTGTTGGTTATCCGTTTGCCTTTAGGGTTTTGCTTTGGTCTTTAGAATTTTCCATTACATGCACATGCACGTGCTTTAGTTGTTTGGCTCTTGTTTTTGCTTGTTTCGTATCATGCCTGTTTTAGTTCGATTTCGTTGTCCTTTTTCGGGTCTTCATGAGTGTCCGGATGGACGTGGTAAGGGCCTCACTAAGGCCGCCTGGCAAAAGCATTTTCAGGACCGACATTGTCTTAGTGGTGTTGTGGGTCTGACGCGTCAAACACTTACAGATAGTTTGACTGTTTTCTCTAATGCCGAGTTTACTTTGAAGCGGATGGGGCTTTGGTTGTGTGGGGAGTGTTTTAAAACCCATACCTTTCGCTCTAGGTGTCGGCATGGTCGGGGTGATATAGTTGCGCCTCCGGATTGTGGTGATGGCATCGTTAGTTTTATTATTCATGGTATCCCTAGAGCTCTGGCTCCGTCTCACTCAGTCCTTTCATCTGATGGTGGGGTGGAGTTTGCTCAGTGTTCTGTATCTTCGCTTGATCGTTTACTTTCTTTGGGCCTCCGCACCGTGAAATCTATTCCTCCTAAGTGTCGTCTTGGGTTTGCTCGGATTTTGAAGGGGGTCTTGGATGATGTGGCTAACTCTCCTGGTGACCTCTCCTGCTAGGTTCGTTTGCTTGTGTTGCCTCTTTGTCTGCTTAAGACCTTCGTTCCTAGGAGTAATCTTTAGTGTAGGACTGCTGTTAGGCGACAGCGTCAGGAGGAGAGTATTACCAGGGTTATTCTTGCTTGGGGGGTACCTGGAGGGGGTTTGCAGCTTTTGCAGGAGTGTTTGGCTGAAGTTCCTCCTTCGTTTCAAGTGCAGGAGGACCTAGATTTGAGTGAGCTTAATCTCCGCCAATGTCGACGGAAGATTTGTGATGGCCACTATACTGCTGCTTTTCAGGTACTTTCTTCCTCTAGCGTAGCCCCCTACTCTGATGCCACTCTTGGGGCTTTGCGAGAAAAGCACCCGGCCGCCCCATCACCTTCCTTGCCTCCTTTGCCTGTGGACCATCATTCTCTTATTGCCTCTTCGGCTGTGGTTGTGGACATGATTCGTAGTTTCCCACGTGGCACTTCTTGTGGGAGGGATGGGTTTCGTGCCCAACACCTCATGGATTGCTTGAGTGGCGCTGCTGTGACTATCTCTGATTATCTGATCGCTTCTATTACTAGGGTGGTCAATCTTTTTCTTGAGGGCAGATTTCCACAAGCTCTTGGTGAGTACATTGTCAGCGCTCCACTCACGCCGCTTGTTAAACCTGGTGGTGGTGTTCGTCCTATTGCTGTTGGCACCGTCTGGAGACGTCTTGTTTCTAAGGTAGGTGCGTGTTTGGTTGGTCCTTCTTTGTGTTCTTATTTTGCTGGTCTTCAGTTTGGGGTTGGGGTGTCCGGTGGAGGAGAGGCTGTCTTACATGCCTTGAATCGGTTCATTGAGGCTCGTGGTGGCGATGTGGGGCTGTCTATGTTGCTGGTTGACTTCCAGAATGCTTTCAACCTTGTTGATCGTGTAACCATGTTTTTGGAAGTTCGCCGTCGCTGCCCGATTCTTTCCCGTTGGGTGGAGTTTTGTTACTCTAGTCCTGCCCGTCTCTATTATGGGGAACATTCTTTGTGGTCTTGTCAGGGAGTCCAGCAGGGTGATCCTTTGGGACCCTTGCTTTTCGCTTTGGTTTTGCACCCCTTGGTGTGCAAGATGCGAGATTCTTTTGATTTGAGATTGCAAGCTTGGTACTTGGATGATGGCACCATTGTTAGTAATACTTTGGAAGTAGGGAAGGTTTTGGATTGGATTTTGATAAATAGTCCTCAGTTTGGTCTCCATCTTAATGTTGCTAAGACTGATATTTTTTTGCCTACTGAGGATCCCCGGAGTCGACTTCCTGGTGTTTTCCCCCCTTCTATTGCCCGGCCGGCGGCCGTTGCGTGGTGTCTCTGTTTTGGGTGGGCCTGTCAGTACTTGCCCTAGTTTTGGCAGTGAGCTTGTGGCGAAGAAAGTGACTAAGACCATCGAGCTTATGGATTTGGTTGCTAGGATTGAGGACCCGCAATGTGAGTTGCTTCTGCTTCGTGCTTGTACTGGTATTTCTAAGCTCTACTTTACCCTCCGTACTTGTTCCCCGGGGATCTTAGGGTCGGTCCATCTTCTTTTTTATGCCGCGCTTTGTTCTAGCTTAAAACGTATTGTCACTGCGTCTGGGCCTGGTTTTGGAGATTGGCAGTGGCGCCTTGCCACTTTCCCTTTTCATCTGGGTGGGCTCGGTGTTTATGCTGCCGGGGATGTTTTTCATTATGCTTTTCTAGCGTCCCGTTTGCAGTCTGCTGATTTGCAGGCTAAGCTATTTCGGTCTTCAGGTATTGTGGATTCTAGTCCTACTTTCGACGATGCCTTGCGGGTGTTCTCTGAGACTACAAGTTCTTCCTTTTTACGTGATCCTAGTGAAATCGCTGCCCTTAAACTTATGAAGAAACTGGCAGATATATATTTTGCGAGGATTGCTGCTACTGCGGAATCTGTATTCTCTTTGACACCGTGTCAGCTTGCGTTATGGAAGTCTCAGCAGGGTGCCCACGCCTCTGATTGGTTGCGCGCGGATCCTATCTCTGGGTTGGGTCAGACTATGAACCGGGTCAGACTATGAACCGGAGGACTTACCGTAGTGTGCTGGGGTATCGACTTGGTGTCCCGTTATTCACGGTTTCTAGGCCTTGTCCTGCTTGCTCTGGTGTTTTTGTTGATGATGTGTATGGGAACCACGCTGTTTCTTGTACTGATACTGTGGGGGTTAAGCATCGGCATAACCTCGTTCGTAACACCTTATTCGACATATGCTATAGGTCTGGTATTTCTACGGGCAAGGAGGTTGATATCGGTTTGGTTGACGGGCATGGCGGATCTCTTCGACCTGCGGATTTGCTACTTTATTCGTGGAACAGAGGGCGTGATGTGTGTGTTGATTTGACATAGTCTTCCCCCTTGACTCAGACTGGGATGTCAGATTTTGTGTCGGGACGGGTTGTTGTTGATGTTACTTAGCGCAAATGTGCTAAGAATCGGAATTTATGCGCGACTGCTGACTATGATTTCATACCCTTCTCTTTCTCTTCGCTTGGGGAGCTAAGCTCGGATGTTGTTGACTTGCTTAAGCGGATCCAGAAATTCTCGGTATCTCAGGATGCAGAGGCTCGGGTTGCCGCTTATATTTTTACGAGGATTAGCTTTGCTGTAGCTAAGGGGGTGGAGGCCCAGATTGTCTCTCGGCTTCCCACCAACTTCATGTAAACTTTTCAATTTATTTTAATGAAAGCTGCGAGCAATAATAATAAAAAAAATAAAAATAATAATAATAATAATAAATATTAGTAATCCATTAATCGTAATAACATAATAATAAAAAAATATATAAACGTAATTATATTAATATAAAGAAAAACTATAATACTTCGTAATAAATAATAGTAATATAATAAAGTTTAAAAAATATATTAATATATCAATAATAAATTAATTAATATAATAATAACAATGATAAGAATAAGAATAATATTTAATAATAACAAAATAATAATGATAATGATGTTGAAATAAAGTTAACTGAACTGGACTAAACTGGACTGAATTGAACTGAACTTAATAGAGCTGAACTGAACTTATTGTAGTTGAACTGAACTGAACTGAACTGAACTGAACTGAACTTATAAGAACTGAAAATAAGTTCAAAAGAACATGGCCTAAAACTAATACTATACTAAACTAAAACTAATCTAAAGAATAAGGAGAAGATAAGTTATTGTTGTTGTGATGTGAGTTGCGTGAAGATGTTATCTCAAAGCTAGGAAAGCCTTTTCTATAGGCCTCCAAGACGCGTGCCATCATTGCCAACACTTATGGGCACTTATGTCAATTAAATAAGGGCATGAGACGTCTTAATGCGTAGAATAGGACAACCCCGATCAGGTTTGTATTCTTCTTTGTTTGCATGCATCCCCAAGCTTCAAACTCGATAGGGGACGTGTATAAGCATCACTTGAGCCTTATTTAAATCTTCTAATAAGCTTGATCATGTCCCCAAGGGATAAGGGTTGGTGATAGGGGTCGTAGACGGCTTTTGATAAGGCATTGTAAAACCGTCGCAACTTGTGCATACGAGCTCAGAATGACTTGAAATTTGCTCCATTCAACTCCAAACCTCTAAATCTTTGTAGCATGCCATCTTAAGCTCATTATTTACTCGTCCTTCTTAGCTTCACCTTGCTCGGTATTCCTCTAAATGACGGGATTTGGCGTAGAAACCACTCTAATCCTACAAATGACACTCAAAACACGAGGAATACTACAAATGAGTGATTAGCTCAAAAAATCACTACAAATAGTGAATAATAACATGTAAAATCGAGTTAATATGAGGGATAAAAGTATATAAATATTGGACACATCAAGGACGGAGGGAATGTATATCATATTCGAATGAACCTTACTAGACCAACATAATATTTCCTCTATTCCATTTAATTCTATACATTTGACTAAAATATACCTTATGTATATTACACAAATGTATAGAATCATATGGAATGGAGGAAGTAATATATACGGGTAAATATTAATATAGCATCTCAAAGAATGACGCGACAAAAGAGAAAGTTTAGTGTACCTCTTCGCGAGTAGAACTTGCTTGCTTTATTGCCAACCCTACATTTCAATGCATTCACCTTCAACTACACACATAAACTTCAGTTTTGTAGTATTTCATTCGAAAAGTTAATATCATCGTTACAAGTTGATTTTTTATTATCGTAAATTTTTGTTTCAGACGGGATTTTATGAGCAATTTAAGGTAAAATATAATCACAAGAGTATAATCACTGTTACAACTTATGCTAACTTGTCTTCCAAAAGTATTCACATTTGGCTATAAACCAGTTGCAAAATCTCGTCTTATGGTTTCAGACGAGAATAGGTCGTTTGAAGGGAGACCAACTCTTTTATTATTGGTACGTAAGTAAAAGATATTACTGTATGATTGACCAGGCCAGGCCAACAATAACTCTATGCATAAAGTTGAGATACTTACTAATGGAAGAACATGACAAGTAAGAAGAACATAACCTTATCTGAAAAGGGTCCAGAAAGTGATATTGGCGCGGCTCAATCAGAGATCATATGTTACTACTTCAACTTTGTAACATCTGTCTTCGGATTGAACCTAACCAATACCGCTTTCCATTTCGTCTTTGTATTCACCAATGTCATTATCGATCAGGTGCACATAACACATGTCAGCTAACTTAGCTGATAAAGTCGACCTGAATTCCAATCTCATCAACAACATATTGACCATGTCGCTTCCTTTACTCCGTACTTTTGACTTTCTCTCCGAGTCAAACCCGGGGAGAAAATTATTTAGAAGCCTACATGATGTTGGATAGAAGAAAATCATCCCAAAAGTGCAAAACACAATAAGAAGAATGTAAGATCATTTAAATTATGATGTTCTATCTCATAATATATAATAATGACTTCAAACTATAATCTTATGACATAAAAAAGTATGATGAAAAGGTTAGGTCAGAAAGAGAAAAAGGAAGATATTGCCCCCATACACAACTGAAAAGACATACTACGTACCATACTACTCCGTATGATATATAAATAGAAAATTTCATGGCAAAATATGGTGCTTTAATTAATTTGCTAAAAATTGCTTTAAATGCCGCAATATAAAAGATGGTGGAGTACAGGAGTAGGAAGAAAAGTAGGTGAGAAATCCAATTGGAAATGTATACAATTAACAAAAGAAACATCAATATGCACGCCAAACAAAATAGTATTCGACATTTCGACCAACATCATTCAAACGTGATGATATTAATCACACAAAACAATTATTAAAACAAGGTTAATTAGCTAAAACATTCCTATATTAATCCTATCTACCAAAATAAGCAAATGAACAAATTGTTTCACATACATTACATTAATCACCAATGTATATATTCAAATTGTTTCATTGTTTAATTTGTCTAAGAAAATAGGAATTTATATGAAACCTTAGTTCCACAAATAAGGGAAGTTGTTCATCTAAGCCCTCTAAATTAGTGACATCTCATATGCAACCAAAATAAACAAGTTTGACTAATTTTCCACAAGCAAGAGTCTCATCAAAAATAGTAGATCTAGTTAGGTTTATTTTATGACCATTTCCTTACCTATGGTATATATAAAAAAGTACTTAATATAATTTGCTTGACATAAATATAATCTGTTAACTCGTCTAGTAATGTACTCCCCCGTCTCAATCAAAAGTTATCTTTATTTGAATATTTTTCTCACAAAAAAAAAAGTCAAATAGATTACTACCTATTGAAACGGAGGTAATACTGTTTATATAAAAATATAAACTTATCTAACAAATATGAATTATAGTAATAGTACATATAAATAATATGTATAAGTGTTTACAAGACGTATGTACACATCAATACTCAGATTAAAATTTGATATATATGTAGGATAAAAACAAAGCAAGCAAGCAAGTTAAACAAATAAATAGCGTATAGGAAATATATTCATTTATTAAGTTTGGAATGAAGAAGATATAGTTTATGGTGAGGAAGTTAAAAAGAGAGATGGATGTTGAGATTTGAGAGAAGATGCAAATGGTATATAAGAGTGTAGGGTTTGGCCTCGAAAAGAGAAGGAAGAAGTGAGTGAAATGATGTTAAATGGGGAGCAAAGCTCACTTTAGGGTTTGCCATGCTTAGTTTGCACTCAATTAAACATCCAAATTTCATCTTTTTTTACGCATGCTAGGTTTCTTTGATATATTCTCTACCAAAAAAAAACTTACAAACGACCAAATTATATTGTGACTCCTTTTTTTCTTATCATTATTATGTTAATAACCTACTTTATTTTTTATTTCAGGCTTTGTTCTTAGATTAGTCAAAAGACTGAAAAATTTCACATCGCCTAAATAAATTGCCAGAGGTTTACTTTTACTTCGGAAAACAACATATTTCAGAGAAGTTTACTTTTACTCCGGAGAACAACATATTTCAGAGAAGTTTACGTATACTAGTTAAATGACATAACTTATAATCTAGTCTCCCAGTCCAAAAACTCTATGTATCCTTATAAAAATAGACCTTAATAAGATAATATAGTATACTAGTTTAGAACTCATGCAATTGCATGGTTTTTTTGTAAACATAAATTATAGGATCTTGATTAAAGCAATAATTACTGAAAGGTACTTACGTGGTGCAGCCATCAAATCTGATAATAAAGTTACTTGAGAAAGATAAAGAATAAACCCTTATTGTTTTGCCTTCTCCTGCCTTCCTTATTCTCTAATTCACTTTCTTTATGTGTGTTTCTTAATATGAATCAATTAGATTAAAGCACAAACAGGTGTGCTTATATAGAGAGGTGGCAGGAGGGGCTTAATAGAATAAGTGGGCCTGATGTTAATGGCCTGTAAACATTAACCGTAATCCACTTAAACTAGGACTCCTATTAAAAACCCGAAACATTATATTTAACCATTATTTAATTAAGGTGACTTATATCAGTAATTAGGTCCACATAATAGAGAATTAAATAATAATTCTTACATTCTCCCACTTGGACCATATTACTGATTAAAACATAATGTCACGTTTAATTATAACATAAGGCGCGTAGACGGTTAAATGAATACATAATGGGTTTATCTTAATTACCCTGATTATCCCTGAACAACTGGTTGAGTCATGGCGGAGACACTACTATAAAAGAGAAGTGGTCCTTCCATGTACTACGGACCAATCATTTAGAATAATCAGTCTGTACAAGGAGCAAACATAATCCCCAAATAATGTCCTTGAGGAAAATGACTAATTCTGTTAATCGTGAAACATTAATGTATACAATAACAATAATACGATACAGAAAAGTGTTCGGAAATCATCATCATAATAAAACATAAATCGATTAATCAAAACATAAGTGTCATTATTGCAAAGCACTAGCATGATCCAAACATAAACGAAAAGCCTTAACGATTATCCTCCAAACCCATATCAATAGCATGCTTCAAAAATGTCTTTAGAGGTAATCCTTTAGTTAAAGGATCCGCTATATTAGCACTAGTCATAATGTGCTCAATTGACACAGTGTTTTTTTTTTTCCGAACTTCCTCCTTAACTGACAAGTATTTCACTTCCATGTGCTTTATTACTTTAGAATACTTGTCATTCTTCGAAAAGAAGACAGCTGCGGTATTATCACAATAAATTCTCAACGGCCTTGCAATAGAATGCATAATGCTAAGCCCTGAGAGAAAATTCCGCAACCATAAAGCTTGAATAGTAGCCTCAAAGCACTACAAGAAAACTTGTTTCAGGCGACTGTTATAAGGCGACTGATACAAGTAGTCGCCAATTTAGCGACTGAAAATAGAATAAGGCGACTGAGATCAGTCGCCAATTTGGCGACTGAAACAATCCTCAGATTTTAATTAAAAAAACTCGGGCGACTGATTTCAGTAGCCAAATTGGCGACTGATAAGCCATTTGGCGACTGAAATCAGTCGCCAAATTGGCGACTACCTTTTCAGTCGCCAATTTGTGTATTATTCCAGAATCGCGAAACTAATCCGCCACTCTCTACTTCCCCAAATTTCTTCAAAACACCCGAAACCCCTATTCCCTCTACAAAATCGCCACCACTACTACTCCATTCCCTTAACCACCTCTCCGACCACCACTACGACACTAGCTATACCGATATCACCACCGTCCTCACCAACAAACTCCGACTCTTATTCTATTTCCGTCACTTTTCCTTAATTAGGTGCGATTTTGCTCTCCTAAATCTAATTCCTTAGCTTGTTTGTTTGTTTATTTTATGATTTTAATTAGTATTATGATGTTTATGTATAATTTGTGATGCTTACAAAGTTCTAATGGTTAGTTAGTTAGGGTTTGTGTAGGTTGATGGTTAGGGTTTATATAAATTGGGGGTTTTGTGAAATTGTTAACATTATGTTAATCGAGGTTGTAATTGACAATGTATTGGTGTTTTTGATGATGTTAGGATTGTTGATTGACTAAATTAGTATAAATGGGAGTATTATTGATGGTAGAAAGTTAGTACTCCCTCCGTCTTATTCATTTGTTTGCCCTTTAAATTATTTTTTATGGTTGTTTTAATCAAAAGGCAAATAAATAATTGTGATGGAGGGAGTAGAATGTTAGGATTTTATAATTAAAGTGTGTATGTATTAGTTTGATAGTTGTTTAGTATCCATGTTGATAATGTTATTAATTAGAATAATAGTAGTTTAATTAGTGATATGTTAATTTTAGTATAGTTAGTATCCATGTTGACAATATTATTGTTTGGTTTATTATTGATAATAGATATGTTCCTAGAGTTAGTAATAATTGATAATCAATATTGTTGTAATTATTGTTGTGTGGGTTAATGTTTAGATTAAAATGAAGAGGTTGGAACGTACATGGATGTACGAAGATAGACTTGATAAGAAAAGACGTCCTACCGCTAGATTTATAAAGGGGGTTGCCGAGTTTATTGAATTTGCTAGACAACAAGACGAGTATGATTTAGTAGCAAAGAAACTTAGGTGTCCTTGTATTAAATGCAAAAACATGAGATATCTACATGACATTGAGGTTCAAGAACATCTTTATACAAACGGGTTTTGTCCAAACTACTACAATTGGATTAATTGGGTAAAGATATATTTATATATATTTTAATTAAGTTTTTTATGTTATTTGATGTTTTTTTATGTTATTAACAGCTTATGTTTGTTTTTTATGTTATTAACCGTTTCTAACAATTTGAATATTTGTGTACTTGTAGATGGCAGGAGGTCGAGGTAGACAACGTGGCGGCGGTTCAAACAGACGCCGTAGTACGTCTTCAGTCGACGAGGAGGAGATGGAGATTATTGATCAGCAGAGTCCGGTAGTGGTCGAGGAATCGACCAATGACGAGTCCTCGGATCAGACATCGGAGACGATCCAGTTCACGCCGGAAGGGAAGATGATACTTGATCCCGCGGGGGTTTGGTAAGACAACCACCAATGTCTTTAATTTATTAGTTTATAATTATATTACATTATTATTTACCATAAATGCATACTATTCCATAATTTATTTTTCAGGTTTTCGTCTCAAAAGGTTGTACGCGGTTGTACTCAGAGGACAAAGCAGAAGATGACGGGAGTTGCTCCTACTTGTTGGACCAAGGCTACCTCTGCACAAAAAGAGGAGTGGTTCAATAATTTTAGGGTATATTATTTTTGTTTATATTTTCTTATATTATTATAGTTTTTAATTACTAATTTATTTTACTAATACTTACCTTTTAAATTGTAGAAAATATTTGACTGGCCGGCCGGAATAGAGTATATTGTACGTCAAAGGTACAATGAGACGTGCACTAGACGGTTAAGGGACAACATGTATAAGGTTGTCAAGAGGAAGAAGGAGCCGGAGCATATGAGAGGTATTTAATTGTTTTTGTTATTTGTATATATATAGTTATATTTTTACACATTTTATCATATTTTATTATAATACTTATTTAACGTGTAGGTGGTGCATATGAAGATATGCTTAAGTATCGTGAAACTGAGGAGTTTCAGGCTAGGTCGGCCCAAGCATCCAAAAATAAAAAAGGAGGAAAGAAAGATGGAGCGGCTGAGCCGTCGCATCACGCAGGATCTCGATCTTTCCTTAGCCTAGTTTTGGGTGTAAGTTATAATTTCCACTTTTTCCTCCATTTGAAAATTATAACTTAAATTCTTTTTATTATTAAAATTTTCTTATACAAGTCTTTAATTATTTCTTTTAGAAGGGTAAGAAGAAAAACGCTAACACGCCCACAGCTCCGGAGCTCTTCCTTGACACCCATTCCCGGCTCGAAGACAATAGAAGATATTGGATCAAACCAAAAGATAAGGAATTATATGTAAGTTTCAAGCATTTTTGTATTTTTACAATAAGTTCAATTTTTTGAATGTTTAACCAATATTGTAGCTATTTTTAATAACAATGTTTATATTTTGTAGGAAGCATTTTTCCGCCGAGAAACTTAGGCATCCCGAGAAACCCGATAACGAGATTTGGTTCGACTTAGTAAAGGGTTTCAAGAAGGGGAACGTCTACGGGATTGGGTCGGCAAAGAACGTATTTTACGAAACTCCAAGGGGAAGAATGTCGTCCACCTCAAACCAAACATACGAGCCGACAGTCGTGGGAAGACTCCAAGCCGCACTTGACGAGGAAAAAAGAAAAAACGCGGAAAGGGATGAAGAAATAAGGATAATGAAAGAGAAATTCAAGGCTTGGGAAAGCAGGTTTGAGAATTGCAACCAAGGTCCCCCTCCCTATCGGCGGGATTATGATGAAGGCAATGGAAGTGGTGGATTCCAGGCCGAATCCAATATAAACCTTGGCTTCTGATATAGTTTAGAAACTTGTTACTTGAAACAATTTATGGTTGAAACAATTCCGTTTAAGAAAATTTGTAAACTTGAAACAATTTTTTTTATCTATATGAGGATGTTGGTTTCACATCGTGTTGTTGTAAATGTGTGAAATCTTTGTGTTTTCTTGTATACTTGCAGGTAGGGTATGATGGTATGGTATGGTAGGATGAAAACAGAAATTTTCATGCAATATCACAGGTATTTTGGCGACTGAAATGTTCATTTGGCGACTATTTTCAGTCGCCAAAACCCCTGTATTTTTGCAAAGTGAAAATCCATTTGCGACTGCTTGGCGACTAAAATCAGTCGCCAAATTGGCGACTGAATACTATGGTAGTCGCCAAAATGGCGACTGATGGCGACTGATTTCAGTCGCCAAATTGGCGACTACATAAGCTTTCAGTCGCCAATTTGAGCGACTGATTTCAGTCGCCATTTTCCACAATTGGCGACGATTTCTTCAGTCGCCAAATCTGGCGACTGAAAGTAGTCGCCCGAATGTTTTTTGGTGACTAATGACAGCGACTAGGTCTTGGCGACTGAAATCAGTCGCCAAATTCATTTTAGCGACGGAAATCAGTCGCCAATATCAGTCGCCTGAATGTTGTTTTCTTGTAGTGAAGCACGCTACTAATTCAACTTTCATAGTGGATGAGACAATAATTGTTTGTTTAGCACTTTTCCAGGAGATTGCTCCCCCAGCTAAAACAAACACATAACCAAAAGTGATTTTCCTTGAGTTCACGCATCCACCAAAATCTGAGTCATCATATCCAATAACCCATTCCAGGATTGGACTGATATCGACCCAACATACCTACTGCAAAACTTATGTCAGGTCTTGTACAGACTTGCGCATACATTAAGCTTTCAACCAGAGATGCATAAGGAAAGTTTTTCATGGTATTTCGTTCTAGCTCAGTCTTAGGACACATACTTAAGCTGAACTTATCCCTTTTCTGAATAGGAACATCATTGGGATTACATTTTACCATGTTAAATCTTTCTAAAACTTTACTGATATAGGCTTTCTGAGACAACCCTAATGTCCTTTGTGATCTGTCTCGAGATATTTCCACCCCGATCACATAGGACACCTCTCCCATATCTTTCATCTCAAAGTTGTTTGATAGGAAATCTTTAGTTTGACGTAATAGTCCCAAATCACTGCTTGTTATAAGTATGTCATCGACATATAGGACCAAAAATGCAAACTTACTCCCATTGATCTTCAGGTATATACACTGATCAACAGTGTTTTCTTGAAACCCAAAGGAGGTAATGGTATTATGGAACGTAATATACCATTGTCGAGAAGCTTGCTTAAATCCATAAATGGACTTCTTTAATATACAGACCTTGTCCTTTTTGCCATCAATGATGAAGCCTTCAGGCTGAGCCATGTAGACTGCTTCTTCCAAACTCCCATTCAAGAATGTCGTTTTCACATCCATTTGATGTAGCTCTAAGTCAAAATGAGCTACAAAAGCTAAAATGATCCGCAATGAATCCTTCTTAGAAACTGGAGAGAAGGTTTCATTATAATCAATGCCTTCTTTCTGATTAAAGCCTTTAGCTACCAGTATGGCTTTATGTCGTTCAATATTACCCAAGGAGTCGCGCTTGGTCTTAAAGACCCACTTGCAGCCGACAGCCTTATGACCTACTGGTAAATTGACCAACTCCCAGACCTCATTCTTAGCCATAGACTCCATCTCATCTTTCATGGCATTAATCCATTTATCGGAATCATCACAATTCATAGCTTGTGAAAACGTAACCGGATCATTATCAATATTAATGTCAAATTCACATTGTTGTAGATATACATAGTCATCTGAATTAGTTGGCTTTCTAGGTCTTGTGGACCTTCTTAATACTATTTCAGGAGCTGTATCAACAACTTCAGTGGCAATGTTATCATTCGGGAGTGGAGGGTCATCAACGTTAGGTTCCACAATATTGACTGGGTCAACATTATCATTATGTGGAACTTCATCAATTGAAATTGGGGCAAAGAAGCTGGAATTGCCACCCTAACTTCATTGACTATGACATCCCTTACCTGATCACTCCCACTAACTTTGCCATTCTCAAGGAATTTGGCATTTCCGGTTTCCACAATTCTTGTTTTGTGTGTAGGACAGTAAAACTCATACCCTTTAGACTTTTCTGGATAGCCGATAAAGAACCCACTAATGGTTCTTTGATCGAGTTTCCTTTCTTGTGGATTATAAATGCGTGCCTCTGCTGGGCATCCCCATACATGCAAATGTTGAAGACTCGGTTTCCACCCTTTCCACAGTTCAAATGGTGTCTTTGAAACTGCCTTACTGGGAACTCGGTTTCCAACATACACAACAGTCATAAGGGCATGCATCCACAACTTTATTGGTAAGTTGGTATCACTCATCATTGTCCTCACAGCCTCTAATAGGGTTCGATTACGCCTCTCAGCTACACCATTCATCCATGGAGAACCAGGATTTGTGTACTGAGGGACAATACCCAAGCTTTCAAGGAGTTTTGCAAAGGGACCAGGATGTTGTCCTGATTCATCATATTTGCCATAATATTCACCACCTCTATCTGACTGTATGATTTTCACTTTCTTTCCCAATTGCCTTTCCACCTCCTTAATGTAAAACTTTAAAGCGTTTACTGATTGAGACTTTTCATGCAAAAGGTAAAGATAACAATAACGTGAATAATCATCGATGAAGGTGATGAAAAATTTCTCTCCGCTCATGGAGAGAACATCAAATGGACCACAAATGTCTGTATGGGTAATTTCTAATAAAGCAGTGCTTCTTGTGGACCATTTCTTGGTGTGTTTGGTTTGCTTACCTTTAATGCATTCCACACACGTCCCAAATCCGTAAAATCAAGAGAAGGTAACATATTGTTTTTAACCAATATGTTCATTCTTTCTCTTGAAATATGGGCCAAACGTTTATGCCACAAGAAGGAAGAACTTTCATTAGAGCCTGTATCTAGCCACCATGTATTAGAAGGAATTTCAGCATAATTTGATTCGAAACATACTAAAGCCAAAGGCTTACCCTTCTTTTCGAACCAATTCTTACGCTTTATGCAGTCTTGCTGAAAGTGCCCAGGGAAGAGCAACTTTCCTGCTTCTTAATTTCCTTCTTTATGCCAGATGCAGACGGTTTATCAGAAGGGCTTGACTTAATGCCCTTTATGTTTCTAAACTTACTTTTAGATTTCCCGCTTACATGATGCACATGATGTGCCTGGGGTAAACCACCATTCTTACTTGAGACATCAGCCTCATCTTTCTGTTTGATTCTTGCTGCTTCCTGAACCAGTTTATTGGTTAATTCATTTACACTCCAAATTTCTTTAACGGTGTTGTAATGAAGGTGAAAAGCATCAAACTTATCTGGCAGAGAGTTGATTATAAACTGGGCGAGGAACGGATCCACAACTTTCATTCCCAGTTTTCCCAACTTAGCTGCCAGATTCGTCATGTGCAACACATGTTGCTGCATGGTGGTAACATTCTCATTATACTTAGCAGTGGTAAGTTCAGACATAAGCCTTCCAGCTACCGCTTTATCGGTAGTCTGAAAGCGTTCCTTAATGATTTCCATGTACTTACTGACTGTAGTACAGCCTGTCTCCGAAATGGAGGACTTAAAGTTTGGTGCAGTGGTAAGTCGTACTTTAAGCAAAGACAGTGAAGTTATTGAGAGAGCTTTGCAACGGTACTGCATTATGAACAATGCTCAGAACATTAGGCTTTGAGTTTATCACACAATAGCAATTATGACTAAGACTTGAGACTTAAATGAGTAACTCATAAACATTCATTAAGCAAGTGCAGTATCTGTGGACAACCTACGCATGCTTAATTACATAATCAAGTATACTCTCTTTAATGAGTGTTTCACTTTAATGTCAGGTTACCTGTGGGTAAAACCTTAATACAAGTTATTTCACCCCATTAGATGCTTAGTCGGATATTCACTGCATAATTTGAGTCACTGTGGTGAACATCAACATAATGTGAATGCCCAATTTAATTACATTATGAGATCTGATCGCGTACGAGATGAAATCACTGTGGTGAATTTCAACTTGTCATAATGCGAAGGTCTCTTTTAATCGATACATAAGATATAATTAATCTTCAATAAGAATGTATGCTTAGTCGGATATTCACTGCATAATTTGAGTCCACTGTGGTGAACATCAACATAATGTGAATGCCCAATTACATTATGAGATCTGATCGCGTACGAGATGAAATCACTGTGGTGAATTTCAACTTGTCATAATGCGAAGGTCTCCTTTAATCGATACATAAGATATAATTAATCTTCAATAAGAATGTATGCTTAGTCGGATATTCACTGCATAATTTGAGTCCACTGTGGTGAACATCAACATAATGTGAATGCCCAATTACATTATGAGATCTGATCGCGTACGAGATGAAATCACTGTGGTGAATTTCAACTCGTCATAATGCAAAGGTCTCCTTTAAGCATAATAACATAATATTATATGAGCATACAATCAAAGCAAACAATAAGTATCGAAACAGCACGGGAAGACCTCGACCGAGTAAACATCAGCTCGATCGAGTAGAAAACACCTCGATCGAGAAAAGCTTTAGCTCGATCGAGAACAAGGCAAAACGATACCACTCGATCGAGTAATTCAACAGCTCGATCGAGCAACAAGGCAAACAGAAACACTCGATCGAGTAAAACATCAGCTCGATCGAGCAACAGCAGAACAGAACCACTCGATCGAGTAATCATCAGCTCGATCGAGCAACAGCAGAACAAAAAGGCCTCGATCGAGTAAAGCGTTAGCTCGATCGAGCAACATCATGAATAAACCATATCGATCGAGTAAAACATCAGCTCGATCGAGTAAATAAAGATCATACGACATTCATACGCATAATAATCATAATAAATCAAACAAAATCGAATTAGGGCAGCGCAAAAGGTCATCATAAATCATATAATAATCATCATAGATCAATTAAAAACGAAATAATTCGTTTAGGCAGCGGAAACGATTATGGTATAAGGATACAATATCTATCATAAGGGTATACAATCAATTATGAATGAATGTTACAACATCATGATTAAAACATTAAATTCATTCATAAAAACATAATTAGAACATTAATCAGAATTATAACTATAATCACAACCATGCTCTGATACCACATGTAAACATAAATTATAGGATCTTGATTAAAGCAATAATTACTGAAAGGTACTTACGTGGTGCAGCCATCAGATCTGATAATAAAGTTACTTGAGAAAGATAAAGAATAAACCCTTATTGCTTTGCCTTCTCCTGCCTTCCTTATTCTCTAATTCACTTTCTTTATGTGTGTTTCTTAATATGAATCAATTAGGTTAAAGCACAAACAGGTGTGCTTATATAGAGAGGTGGCAGGAGGGGCTTAATAGAATAAGTGGGCCTGATGTTAATGGCCTGTAAACATTAACCGTAATCCACTTAAACTAGGACTCCTATTAAAAAACCCGAAACATTATATTTATCCATTATTTAATTAAGGTGACTTATATCAGTAATTAGGTCCACATAATAGAGAATTAAATAATAATTCTTACATTTTTAAGAGAAACTATATATGAAAAAAAGAAAGCAAAAATGGTAAAAAAATAATAATCCTATTATATTTTTATATTAAACTTTAAACATGACAATCTCAGATACGACCTTGAAACATGTGTTAGAACTTAGTATGGCTATATATGATTAATTGTTTTTGAACTTAGTATGGCTATATATGATTAATTGTTTTTTTTCATTTTAATTTTAATAAAATCCTTATGGTTTTATGGTCGAAATTATTTAGATACGTTACTTATGAAGTTTTTTTTATATGTTTCTCTATTTTTCATATTTTGCTTCATAATTTTAGAATTTGTGACATTTACAGTTTTATTTATTGTGATTTTTAGCAACAAAACTTAATTATTTTTAGTTTATACTCCGTATTTTGTTTATAAAGGATGACCATTGTCACGTGGCGTAGGTACTAATGTAACATGGCCACTAAAATTGTCTAGTTGGTTGATTTTATTAAGTTATAAAATTAATGTTATCCTTGTAAATTTATCACATGTACATCAATTTCATTTGTTTTTTGCTTATTAAAATAGGGAAATTCACAACACAATATATAAGTTTATTTGTTTCCTTATTAAGATAGGTGAATTTGGAGGGAAAACTTTTGGATAGACTTATTCTTTTAGTAATATGGGGATTCTGTAAACTATGTTATTGTAATATACTTATTATTAGCAAATCATATCTTCTCATATTTCTTTGTATATGGTAGTTTATCTCATATGTAATTCTTGCCTAATTATTGATACTTGTATTACGGCTAGTTGTACCATCTAGGGTTCATTAGTCTCTAGTATAAATGTATACCTTGTATCTTATTTTCATTTATGCAATTCTTAATGTAAAACCTTTCTCATAAATTCTAATATGGTTTTGGTTGAGATGGTTCATCTAATATGGTATCAGAGCCTCGTGCTCTTGATAAAGGCTAACGCCTTAAGAGTTGATCCTCTTCCGCTGCAACCACCCACCACCCTTCTTCCACCTCTTAAGAATTGCATCAAACCATCAAACCTACCCTTTTGGTCATCACTAAATTATGACCGTAACCGACTCGACCACGACTAAAATTCAGGCAAAACCCTCGCTAAAGTTTGGTCACCCTCATAAACTTTGTTGCCTACGCAACACCCTTAAACCCTATCGTCTTGGCGACCATATTCAAAACTTGATCTCTACCCATTTTTTCTTATTTTCACCTTTCCCATAACCACCAAAAAAAAAAAAAAAATCATTCTTTCCGATATGAAACCAACACTTTATAAAAGATTGAACTTCCAACCCTTAAAATCTTAAATTTACCTCTCTGAATCCTATCTTCTTCGGTAAGACAAAACCCTTCACTATTTTTCCTTGTGGCATATCAATCCCACCGCTTCCCCATTTAATTACCATACAAATTAAACTCAACCCCACAACCCTACATGATCAACAGTAGAGTAATCTACCTTTATATCTGACCATGGCTCTAAACCATGGCAACACCTCATAGAAACACCTTTACTTCCCTCTTTCTATGAAATTCCTGAAATTTTCTAATGACAATTTATCCCTTTTGTAAACCTCAACTGAAGTAAAATTCCACTTCAAAATAATCGATCACTCTCCAAACCACCTTCTTACCCAAGCCTCGATGCCGCGCTACAACCAATTCACGGACGCCGTATGCACTGCCCACTGCCAACGCCTCCTCTGCTCTTCGCACCACTCACAAGCACCATGACCCATACCCCTCGTCCACACTTCGAAGATATCGTCTCCAAGATTGGACTAACCTACGGATCGTCCATCTTGCGGGGGCATGTAAACTATGTTATTGTAATATACTTATTATTAGCAAATCATATCTTCTCATATTTCTTTGTATATGGTAGTTTATCTCATATGTAATTCTTGCCTAATTATTGATACTTGTATTACGGCTAGTTGTACCATCTAGGGTTCATTAGTCTCTAGTATAAATGTATACCTTGTATCTTATTTTCATTTATGCAATTCTTAATGTAAAACCTTTCTCATAAATTCTAATATGGTTTTGGTTGAGATGGTTCATCTAATAGATTCCCTGATACTCCGTAGTTATTAACACTTATGAGTACTTAGATCAATTGATAAGATTATTTTAATTTAATCAGATGTTTTGAGTTTAAGCTATGAGCATGCAGTAATGCATGTTAAAACTCGTAATACAGGTGATTTTATTTTACCGTATAGTCGTCTTATCCGGCTCGAATAATTTTATGTCGGATGTACACTCAAAAAAAAATGTAGTTGTTGACAGAGATACTCGATCGGTGATTCGGTAATCCACAAAAGATTTATGTTTGTATGAACTAATTTGAGGCACTTATCATGCATGCATGTTAATGTTTTATTGACATTTTGATAGTGGGTGTTGGTCAAAGTAAAAAAAAGCATAAAGATAACAAGTACTCCGTAGTATTTTTTTTATCATGCATGCACTATCGCTTTATTTATCACTTACTATTTGGATACTGATCTCTTTTATAGAGTATTTTCTAATTATATGTACAAACCCTAATGCAATTGGATGCTACATTTCAGTTATACTGCACATGTCAGTTAACAAATGCTGGTACTACATTTGTACTTTTGAGATCTGTTTCTTTTATACGTTAAAAATAACCTACGTTCGTGTCGTTGATTTATGGCATTTCTTTGGTCATTTCAATTATTTTCTTACTCCATTACTAGTTTAGACCCCGTGCATAAATGCACGGCATATAAAAATATTTTATGTCTAATAAACTATTTGAATAATAGTGGTATCTCATTAGTTGTTCATTTTTCTTGTCATTGCATTTTGCTTTGAAACTACAAAGTTGAAACGGAAAAGTAATACTGTAATTAAGAAAAATGAGTACCGTGTTGAAATGTATTTTAAGGAAAATATTTTTATATCACAAAGCTAGTGATCCCAATTTATATTTTTTCTCAATTTTTTTATCACAAAAGTGATAAAAATTGTTTATAATTTTGTTTTATAAGTAGTATGAGTCAAGTCATTCTCAAATAATAGTATTAATAAAATTTTATTTATAGTTTAATTAAAATATTATAGGTTAGAAGTTAGTAAAAATAATATAACTTGATGAAAAGATTATTTTTTATTGAAAATATAACAATTAAATGAAATAAATTAATATAAATATAAATTTCTTTATTTAGTTAATGTACTTAATTGTTATTAGCTACCTTATTTAAAAAGATGCTTTTTGGAGGGAAAAATTTTGAGAGCTCTTATTCTTTTAGTATAAGGGGGATTGGAATTTGAAAATACAAATCGGTAATAAACATCATGCAGTATCGAGTTTGTTATATGTTGTAAATATCTATGCTTAGGTTACAAATTACTCCGTACTAGATTTATAAAAATAGGCTAGACGATATATTTTGACAAAAAAGTTATCTAGAAATGTGACCTATCACGGTCTCACTGAGCCGTCAAGATCTCTGATTTGGCACAAATTATTGTATAAGACGCCCTGGCAATGTGAAACAAACCACCGTTATAAAAGAAATTCATTTATTGTTCATAAATAGGTTATCTTTTTATACAAGGAGACAGTCTCACGGTGAAAGTCTGGAAGACCGTCTTACAAAATAACTACTCTTAGGGGTTGTTTGGTTGCATGTGGGAATTTGTATTGCCTAGGAAGTCATAAAACACATGATTTTAGAATTCATGTGAATTAGTAAATAGTGTTTGGTTGTCATGGAGAAAGTGTAATTTATGTAGGCATTCCAACTTACCTAGGGGGGCCTAGGTAAGTCACTTCCTCCATTATGGAGGAATTGGAATTCATGGGAACTTCCAATTCATGTGAATTGGGGCAACCAAACAACATGCCCATTTTACAATTCACATGAATTTAAGTTCATATGTTATTTAGTGGGTAACCAAACAACCCCTTAATTTAGTTATGTCGTACAAGGAATTTAATCTTGGGAACAAAAATCCATGATTTGAGTGAAAGTGAAAGCAAGAAAAGAAGTTTAGGAAGAGATGAAAGTCATTAAATTGACTTTCCATAATTTGGGGCCATGCATTGGGTTGATCATATAAACACACGCATAAACTGAAATGCTCAATAACAACAACAAGCATTACGGAGACACCGGCGCCAAAGAGGGCCCTGCCTTGGTGCTGCCTGGGAGACACTCTTCTTGGGCATCCCTCTTTTGCAACACTTCAGTTTTTTTGGTCATTTTTTTCGAGATGAAAATATTTGTCAATCAAACGAGTTGGACGAATCAGTTCTATTCAAGCGAGCTTTATATGGCAAAAGAAATTAAATGGTGGCAAAAAAGGAAGCGATAAAATAAAAGATCACAATATACAGATTCATATAGGCCAATGACGGGCAACAACAATAACGATGATAAAAATCAATAGTAACACCGATGATGACGACGATAAAATTATAAAATACAGAGTAATACTAAATTTTCAGTGGGGACTTAAAAGCACCCCAATTCTGTTTGCAACTTAATTAGTAAAAGGGATCAAATGTACTTATGAGTTATGCACATTATCTTACTTCATTTATTAATGCATAAAGACTAAGGCTAGGCGATTCACAATAAAAGAACATATGCATATACGAGTATAAATGAATCGGAAAATCATATATACACCTATAAGGGCTGTATTTAAGTCTCCAAAAGAGGAAGTAAAAGCGTACATCAAATATTAATGACATCAACATAGGCAAGAATTTGCCATAAATTTCAACATTGATTATTCCACCAAGGGAAATGCATTAAATTCTTATTTACAACCCTAAGATTACCTTTATTTGGTACTCTATTTGCTTTATATTGTACCTATTTTATTACATTTGGAAATTGGTACTCTATTTACTCAAATTGTACAATGATCTTACAATAAAAAAAAACTAGAATAACTCTTGTTATGTTACCTTAGAGACGCACCAAATATATAGTTAGTCACGTCATTAAATTTAATTTATGATTAAAAGTGTAGAACAAAGAGACACCATGCTCTACTAACACTTGATAGAGTTCCATGATTATTGTTTAGCTTTTGAGCCATTTTTTGGAGCTAAAATGATTTTAGAAACCAATTAATTAACAAAGCAAACATACTTTCTATTTTAATTATAAAATCGTGAAGTGTGGTTACGGCTTTTCAAGGGAATATTTGGAATAACTTTATAATAAAGTACTTTTTGTTTCATTCATTCTTCCACTTTACGTGTCTTTGACTGCATGAATATATATGTATGCATTAATCAGGCTGATTATTAGTATAAAATACTCGTCGAATTTTCCGATGTATAGTTGTTGAGTTAATTGCGTGATCCAATTTGTGATTTTATCTTTGATTTTGGGAACACGTTTTTGGGCTTGTCTACCCCCGAAACAAGGCCCAATGACCAAGCATACTATGGCCGATTAAAAGCATGGTCCCTTTGTCGTAATTAGGGTGATGATAAATTCACTATCGTTTTAAAATTTAATAAAATACTTATATATTTAGCTTGTATTTGAGTGACATTAAATAAAACAGTGGTAGTCTTATCATCTTCCTAAACAAAATATCTTGCTTCTTGACGTGATGATGGCCTGTAATTCTGTAAATTAGCGTTATTCTTGAATGATAGTAAAAATATATCACCTTTAATTTTGATTTCTTCTAGCATAAGGCCGCCTTAAAATTGATACTTTGAGCTAAGTTTCTCGATTGAATAAGATTTCCTTTATTGGTGTTTGTTCGCCCTAACTAGCAACACCTCTTCACTTAATGTAAGACAGGGCACATAGGATCCCCGCATGTCGCCCAGCTCACCGAAAATGCATGCATGTCCATGCGCTATCTCTTGTAGAGAAATCAAGAATTTTAGTTGTTAATAGCAATCGAACCCATGAGCTAAAACTTCATAACTAACATTCTAACCATTGAGGCACGGTAAGATTAATGACTTTTTTGGTAATTAATATCTACATAAAGTAATATTCATCATTACGTATGTGAATTTTAAGGTACTTTTTTAATAATACTTATAATGATATGAGTAGATTATAATAATAATTCAAAACGTATATTTCAAATTGAAATTCGTTTAGTATGAAATATACAATATACATGATAGTGAAAATTGACATTAGCTACCAACTTATTCTCGTAGAAAAAAAACTAAAATTAGATAATAAATTTGTTACTCACTTTGTTTTGTCTTTATAATAACTAAGCACTTATCTACTAATTTTCTTTGGCTCCTAGGTACAAAACAAATAGATTGTTCCGTAATATTGTATCGACGTATAGAGAGACAACTCTAGCTAGTGACAAAATATCGTATCTAAAAACTTAAATTATATACTATATTTGCTACCTGCTTTATTTAGTATCTAAAACAGAGACATAATTAGCTGCCATTTTGGTTTTGTCTCCTACGTAGAGACTAAATATATTTGTTGTCTCAACATTAGTTTTAACTTATACATTTAGAAACAGATTTTTAGTCAGTTGCTAAGTTAGTAGTTAAAGCATCATTCCCTTGTATTGTAACCACTTATTACCACCCACTCTTAGAAAGACGTCGCCACCAATGACATCCTCCTCAACCCCGCAACCCCCCCCCCCCCCCCCCCCCCCCCCCCCCCCCCCCCCCCCCCCCCCCCCCCCCCCCCCCCCCCCCCCCCCCCCCCCCCCCCCCCCCCCCCCCCCCCCCACACCCGTCGCAAACACCCTCATCGAATTCCCATCAAACGACCCGCTACACTTCATTTCTCTATCTCCTACTTGAAACTCAAACACCCCTTTCTAAACCACCCCCGCCACCAATTAAAGACGACCTTCTTAACTAACGAAATCCCCTCCCCAACTCTGAGAAACACCTTTAGAGGTAGAGGGATTGCAAGAGTTAGGGAGTTGCATGCTCTACACATTGGGGTTGGTATTTATAGTTGAAGCGGTAAGAGGTACGTTAGCGACTGATATCACTAGCGGGACTAAGACGGGATCGAAAAAACATTGCATCATCGACGAGGTTACAGTTGTCAGCATTGGTGGCCGATCGTTGTGGTCACTAGCGGTGGTTTGTGGTGGGTATGTGACGGCGATTGTGGTAGATGAAAAAATTGGTGTTGTTTGGTTAATGGTGATTCTTTAATGGTAAGACTTGAGACATGACTAACATTATTCATGAGACAATGCTCGTTCAATACTCCCAATATATAATGTATTTCTATCATAGCCTTGACAAAGTCAAGTTAAGTCTTGAAAATTCAAGACTCAACTTAAGACTCTACATGAGTCTTGACCACACTTGTGTAAAGATGGCAACCAATAAATGGCTTTCATTTGTTAAACTATTGTTTGTTTTCTTTTTATTTAAAACCTTACAAAAAAAAAGTATAGTGGAAAAAAGTCGAGTTTAAGTTGAGTGTAAAGAATAATTATAAAGTTTGAGGTGAGTATGACCAAAGTCTGAATAATAATAATAATAATAATAATAATAATAATAATAATAATAATAATAGTTAGTGAAAGTTGATGTGGTAGAATATTAAGACTTAAGTTTGTCGTATCAATAATCATACTTACGGAAAAACAGAATAAAGAGACGTACTGGGGGTAGGAGCCCGAGCCCACACAACTGGCATGCCATTGTGTGCGAGCTGGGCAGCAACCCGTAGACCTGGCAAACGGGTCAATCGGATCGGGTTTGGGTCAAGCCAATTTTGGTCGGGTCAATAATTTAGAAAAAAAGTGCATATAATCATTTCAAGTCTTTTTTGTTCAATTAGAGTTATTTTTTTTCGGGTCATTTTCGGGCTAGTAGTTTCGGATCGGGTCATCTCGAGTCGTCGGGTCAGTTTCGGGATGACGCACTTCAGGTCAAGTTCAGATCGGGTCGGGTTAATTCGGGTTTCGGGTTATATTCGAGTTTTGCAATTCGGGTTAGTTTTGGGTCTCGGGTCAGCCTTTTCAGGTCGTGTATTTCGGGTCGTGTTGCTTTTGCCAGGTCTAGCGGGCCGGGCTGAATGGGGGGAGAGGGGTGGGGTTGACCCGAGACCGACCTAATTGATTGCGGAAAAATGGGCAAAAAGGGTGGCGCTGGGCTGGGAAAAAGGTCAGGATCAGCCCGAGTAGAAGAGCACGTTAGGCGGGGTAAGAGAGCGGGCCATCGAGTCGAGCAAAATTTTAACAGCTGGGTTGAGGCGGGCCAGTGTTGAACGGATCCACCCGCAATAATGTCTAGGTCTAGGGGTAACGACTTTGTTTCTTTTCAATTCATTTCCTTATTCCCTTTTTCTTAGCTTTGACAAACCAAATGGTCCCTAAATTATTACCTGTGCCTGCTCATGAGAAGAGCAAGCGCATCCCATAAACTCTGTCTTGAACCAAGTAAATCGACTTAAACTTGGCTCTAGGAAATCAACGACTTTTTTAAAAATCTTTTGGGGTATTAGAGTGTTTTTAATTTTGACTTTTTTCTGTAAAAAAAAGTGATATGTTAGTAAGATGACATACTTGAAGAGGGGGAAAATAGTTAAATTATGTGATTAATTTGCTTAAAAGAAAGGGAATAAGAAGAGAATTAAAAAAAATCACATTAATTTGTCAAGTCAAACCTCCAAGTCAATTTTTTTTAGGGAAACGTTAATTGGTACTCCATAACAAATGACCAATAAACTTTAGGTACTTTCGGGCAAAAAAAAAATGTTACGTTCCTTCGTGCAAAGTGACATAGATATTAGTTACCTTCTGACAAAAAAAAAATAAAAAATAAAAATATAGTGAACACAATTTAATGGAAAAGGCAAATTACTTCCCTAAAGGAGATTAGTGAATATCCGAAGCCCACCATCTTTGATAACCGGTCCGACAACCACCACCCATAAATCCATAATACTCTTTTAATCTCTTCCCTAAAGGGAGTTCACTAATTTTATTGTATGGTGTCTTTCGATTTGGAATTTCGAAGCAAAGCAAGCCAAAAGGGTTTAAGGATAATTGTATCGTACCAAAATGTCATCCGATGTAATACTCCAAGTAGTCTATGTATTGCAACCTAGGTAGCACGGACACTCCTCCTAACTGTCCCGTGTCGGACACACGGACACATATAAATAAGGAATGAGAGGTTGAAAAACTAAAATAGATTGATTAGAAGATGAGTTGGGTGTGAAATGAGAATAAATTAGAGTAAAAGTCAAATTTTACCTTCAATTATTTACATTTAATATCAAATACCAATATAAAAATAAAATCGTAAGTTATTTATAACTATAAAATATATATTTTATTAAATTTAACTGCCGTGTCCCGTGTCCTAAATTTCACTAGATGTCGTATCGCGTGTCCGTGTCGTGTCCATGTCCGTGTCCGTGTCCGTTTCCGTGCTACCTAGATTGCAACTTAAGTATGCACTTCCTCCTTTTTTATTTTTCGTATGAACAAATGAGTGTTTAAGACCACTTTACAGATAAGAATAGTCCACTCATGAGCACTTAGATTAACTGACAAGGGGTTGTTCTAGCTTAATCGGGTTCGAGCCCTGAGAATGCAGCAGTGTTAAAACTAATGAGGGAGAGCTCTACCGCCCTAGTGGTCCTACCCGACTCGAATTTGGATTAAACCGAATGGTATACACAAAAAAAAACAGATAAGAATCCGAATGGTCTACACGAAAAAAACAGATAAGAATCCAAATTGTCTACACAAAAAAAAACGGATAAGAATAGTCCAATAACCAAAAGTCAAAGGAGGTTACTAAATAAATTTGTAAAAAAATATTATATATGTCTCAATCATTTGTTTGTTTTTGTATAAAATACTGAATAGTCTACAAATGACTGAGACGGAGGGAGTATGAAATCAATGAAAGGAGTAACTATAAAGATGTACGGAGTATTTGAAGTGGGACAACATTAGTTAACAGTGCGCGTCTGCGGCAGCTAACTATAGACAGTAGTTGGTATGGGCCAAGCCCAAAGGTAGGCCCAAAGGTTTCTTTGTATTATGCAACCTGTGGATCCAACACCCGGATATTTTATGGGACCATTTAACAAGCTGCCTGCCGACATCACTGGTCCAACCATATCTCTATTTTCAGCCCATACTTTCTACTTCTTACATTAATACCCTTAGGTCCACCCTTATAATATGTTCATCTTGTCAATATACTTTATTTTCTAATTTTTTTCGGCATATTATCATTAAAGAAGGACACTTTTCGTCTACAGATGTAGACAAGCAAATGTCGTCATTTTAATGACAAATATGACCATTATAACAATAAGATATTAAGGAGTTGCTACACTTACTAAGCAAGCTTAGTAAACACTTGTTGGGTTCAATTGTTGTATAACAACAAGTGTATAATCCACAAACTGCAAAACCACAAGTAAACAATTTATCGAAAAAATTAAGAGGAATTGATTGAAATCCTTGACGGATCAGGAAGAGGCAAATTTGATTCTTATATAAGTCAATAATTAAAAACAAGGGATATTTTATGGTGTACCCTTGAGTTTTTCGGTTTTCTATGGTGTACCCCTCTCTTTGTTATAATCTATGTTGTACCACTAAACTTCTTACTTATTTCTCCATAATGAACTCCGATCCTTCAAGTCTGCATTAACTTTATCGTTTTCAAACAACCATATTTCGACCTTTATTCAACCTCATTAATGCCTAATTAGCATCCTCTATAATTAAGTTGCATCACAAATCAGTTATAAGAAGTACTATAAATTACTATTAAAAACCTTCGTTAAGAAACATGAAATGATAATGGAGATTTCGTGAATTGTTTGTTAGATTCGTATACTATTTGGTGAGTTCATGAGTTAGTCGGTGAACTAATTAATATGTAATTGAATAGGTTGACGAGTAATCGGAACGCTAAAAAGACTGTTTAGTAGCTTAATTAAGAAACTAACGTAGCAAAGACGATCCATACGGTCATTGTATAGACAAATGTATAAAGTTCAAGGGTACATCATAGATTTTCTAAAATATAAGGGTACATCATAGAAAACAAAAAATCTCGGGGGTACACCATAAAATTTCCCTAAAAACAATCAATACCCTTTACTTCGTTAAAATTAAGGGGGCCAATCCCCTACAAAAGCTAGTGATGGACCAGCAATTTTTTTACTTTTTTGGTGCTAAGGGACCAGCAAATTATTAGATACTAATAATGTGTGAAACGGTTTTGGACTATAAGATGATCTCATTATGTTAAAAGACAACCTAATCATTTAACATCAAATAAAGAATATAGTATTTCTTTTATAAAAAAAGACCGTCACACGGTCTAAACCGAGGCTGCTTATTGCCTTATTCTAGTTTGTACTCCGTACAAGTTAGAACTATACTTTTGAGATATAGATGATGAGCATCTGCGGTTAACCACCACCCAAACATTTAAGCTATAATCCGTATTTACTACATGTAGCTTTCGTGCCCTTCATTTTCTAAGTCCATGCTCATGCTTTATTTTTGGGACGTATCGGGGGTCATTATCCAGTGTCACTTTGGACGTCGGACAGTGCCACAGCTGGTCGTTGTATACTCGACTTTCATATTTGATGAAGCCCATCTTTTTAACTTTTAAGTGTATGTTAAGACTCTTATAATCGCTAAAGTGTTCTGGGCTTACGGACACGTAAGAACTTATAATCGGTCTTCTTGGGAGGACATTATCCGTAGATTTCAAGGATCAATAACAATCGGTCAGATTAATAAGCAAATTATAAGCAATGAGAGATTAATGAATTTGCTATAAAAATTAGGTCTAAAATAAAATCAGTACGAGACAGAAAGAGTAATGGCATTAACTCTCTTAATTGTTTTTTTTTTTTTGATAAAAAGTGTTTAGAGCGCTCTAAAATAAACTTATTAGTTACTGTTTGATTGTGTCACTTTACACTTGTTACTTACATGAAGTTCATTATGTTTGTTAAGTTGTTAACCAAAATGGTTTGAGTGTAGTGGAACACGGTAGTGCCTCAAAGCGTTGTAATAGCAACGAATTGAGAGGTCCCGGGTACTACGCCCTACACGAGAGTGCTGCGATTACCTGCCATCGAGGGTTAACTTGATGACTTACCTATTCCACGGGCTTGCAGACAGTTCGAGTGTTCCTAGGTCACCAAAAAGGAAAAAAAAGTTCATTATGTTTTTGTTTTGTTTTGTACTCCCTCCTAGTTTGATTGTTGTTCCCTATTTCCTTATTGAGCTTAGTTTGGTGTTGTTCCCTCTTTCCTTATTCGGAAGCTTTTGTGTGGTCCAAATTCAATTGTATGTGGGGTAGTGTGTTTTATGTGGTCCAAATTCACTTTTTTAATTCTTGTGTACAAAAGAAAAGGAAAGAACATGTAAACTAGGAGGGAGTATTATTTATTATATATAGTTTTTAGATAGATAGACTGATTGATAGATGAGTAAGATTATACGGTATATGGGTATTTTTGCCCGAGTAATCGTTTTCACTAGACTACATCAAACTTCCACGTGGGTTGGTCTCTATAAAATAAGGTATCAAATCGCATCGCAAGTAGGGCTTAATGAAGAGTTGGAAATCACAATTAATGTAGAAAAAAGTTCGTTGGATAAGATCCGTTACATTTAATTTTGAAAGTAGATGCATAATAGTTGGCCAACCTTTGTAAAAACTAACAAGAGATCAGATAAGGATATAAAGTAACCTTGAAACTTGCTTGTCAAATTGACCCTCTTATGTCTTGAAGCTTCAACCATCCCTTCGCACAACAGGGTGTTTCAAGTGTGAATGACTAACTGAGCCGCGCAACGGAATATGTGACTATTTTATGATAAAATATCATTACAGTGATACTTGTTTATAATAATCGTCACATTTGGTTATAAAACGGTTACAAAATTTCATTTTATTGCTTCAGATTAAATTAGCCTGTCATATGCAAAACCAACAACCTCCGTTCTATTTATCGTGATCCATTAAATTTCTAGTATAATCCCCCTTGCAAGTTACAACTTGACCGGTTTTCTTACATGTACTAGTTTTAAACCCGTGTAAAAAATGCACGGGTCGTAATAATAGGCGTCATGACAATATATATAAGTTAATAATTAGATATTCGACGTAGATATAATTTAAATAACTAATCACTACCATTTGATGCAACATATATTACAATGTGTATAAGTAATCTAAATCGTTTTTGTATACAAAATGCACAGGTTTCTTTTGGGAAATGCAAGCAAAATATGAGTTATGTTATATAAATATATTTTTATAAATGAATATCACTAAATTGAAAATTAATTAAAAAATTGAATTAAAGGGAAATTTATTTAATGAATATAACATAATATTACAGTTGAATCAATATAGGCTAGACTAAATATAAATCTTCTGCACTTGACGGGATAAAAAAGTAGCGACCATTTTATCTCGACATTAAGAAAAAAAAGCATTATAATATGAAAGTTGAACTACAACGTTAATGTGAAAATTATACGTTGAGCCCAAATTATTGATCGATTTAATAATTACTATTGGGCCGTTACACTTACTATCCTAAAAACTCGTACGATTATATAATAAGCTTAAAACACTAACAATAATGTGTATAAACCATAAGGCGTCAGTTAATTATTCTAACTCTCAATTCTCAGCCCGCACCCTCTTTCTTTCTGCCGCACTCCTTGCTACTTTTCTTCCTCTTCACCCCTTCATCTCACTTTAATTCATCCTCTCATCATGCTTCTCACCTACTACTCCTACATATCCTGCTTGATATTTTTATTGCATGATATATCAACATCAAATTTGTTGTACTCCGTGTAATCCAAAGTTGATATACATATTTTTTATATTCAATTGTCTATTTTAAAGTGCATATTTTTTCATTTTTAAATTATTATTTTTATGTTAAACTTTAGTTTTGCAAGGATTTCTTAACTTATTGTAATTGTTATACTTTGATAATATAATTATTTCGGTGCTTTTTTCAAATTTAAAAAATTCTTATTTTTACTTACGAAAATTCAGTTTTATGTTGTAGCATACTACTAATACCATGGTGATTTGATTTTTTAATTTAGTAAATAAATATATTTACAATGATTAAGATTTGTTTCCGACTCAAAATATTATTTCCATAATTTTTAAATAAGCAGATCTGGGATTTCGTAATGGTGTACAAGAGTGACGTTTTTTTTTAATTTCTATCAAATCTACAAAAAGGAGTGTTTAATCAATTTTTGTAATTGTAATTTATTATTTTATATTTATATCATGTTTTTTTAACATATGCATAGACATGTATAGATTTTTCCCCATTTTAATGTATGTAAATTTGAGCATATGAATGTATGTATATCTTATAATTTTAATTATATATGAATGAAGTGGACATTTTTGTGGAAATAAAAAGTGAACTTCCTTTAAAAAGAAAAACGCATACTCCCTATGATCCACACCAATGGTAACATGGTGGAAATTGGAGTATTTAAGAAAAGGTGGAAAAATGAGGGGTAAAAAGGGAAAAAGTAGTTGGGGTATGTAATTATGGGTTTAATTGTGGGGTTGATAGGTGGGCCATATAATGACATTTTGTGTAAATATCAAATGGGAATAAGGATAACATAGTAATGTTGTGTGCCAAATAAGGTATGTTACCATTGGTGTGGATCATCCATTTATGGTAAGTGTTACCATTGGTCTGGATCGGAGGGAGTATTTGATAATAGAATACTTGATTTCGGTTCATATAATATTTGTAAATTTTAAATTGATTCACGTTAATTTATACAATTTTAATTGATTCATGTTTTACAGAATTTGTATAATTGTATAATTGAATTAGATTTTATAAAATTGTTGTATAGAGTAGAAATCAAGAAATAAAAATCATAAGAAAGAAGGGAAGGAATAATCAATTAAAAAGGAGAGATTAATTAACAAAAATGATGGTGGGGGTCAATTTATTTTTTCATTCCCTTAAATTGTGCAACCAATAAGAAGCCTCTAAATGTTTCTGCTTTAATATAAAGTAGATTGTTCATGGGCATGATTCAAGACTACTCAAACATTTAGTGGGGTTTCGTTATTGGGAGAGTTGGAATGGAATGGATAGAATTTGGGTTATTTTAGTGTTTGATTAAGGTGATTTTGTGTGTGGGTATGAGTTTGGAAGAATTTGGTTGGATAATTACACCAAAATTAAGTGACCATCCAACTACTTAGGGGGCGATTGTTTCGTGTGTGGGTATTGATAAGCATTTAATTTGTCACATTTTCCCTCTCATTTTCGTCCCCATTTTGGTCCGTTTACACGGATTTGCGTGTCTTTAATTGCATTTTATTTCCCGATTTCCCGCGCTATGAATGTCGATCTCAATTTGCAGGAATTAAGGCGGAAATGAAGAAATCGATGCATAAAGACCTTGCATGAGTCGGGATTCGAAGATGAGATGAAGAATGAAGAAATGAGTCTTCAGGTGGCGCAGGCCGGCCCTCAGACCGGCGGCCGGCCCACCGGCCTAGACCACAACTCCACAATTGTAAGAAGAAGAGAAAAGGAAGAAAAGGCTCAGGTAGTGCCGGCCGGTCGACCGGCGGCCGGTCGACTACCCGGCCTGTACATACAACAGAAGCCATTGAGATTGAAAATGTGCTCCAGGCCGGTGGGGGACCGGCGGCCGGTCGACCGGCCAGGACCCCCATTTTTCCATACTTAGTGAATTTTTGAAGATTTTGAAGACGAAGTTCCTGAAGTTACTGATGTGCTCCAGGCCGGTCAGAGGGCCGGCGGCCGGTCGACCGGCCGGGAACACAAGACTGAAAATTCGCCCTCTTCTTCTAATTTCTTCCTTAATTTCGAGATACCTATATATACCCTCCCCCTATTATTTTGTAAGCAGTTTTTACATTCCTCTTAGCACAAAACCCTAGATAATTTGTAACCTAAATTAGTCCCTAATTACTCTCCTTATCTTTCCCTAATTAAGCTTAGTTTCTCATTTCAAGTTGTTAGACCTAGTCTTTCATTTGAGTTTTGGGTTTGTATTAAGGATTTTGGGTTGAAGACATTCTCCCTCATCATTATATACAAGCTTGTTGGTATTAAATTTCTCATCTTTTTTATTGTTTATGCAATTAATTTCCATTTCTAGTTTATTGTTTATTATTTGATTGTTTTAATTGTTCATCTCATAACATGATGTTGATTGAACTCCTTCTTGCCTTTAGTGCTTTGATTTCCCTTACCATGTGTGAGTAGTTCCCCTCTAGGGTTTAGGGGGAGCCTAAGGGAGGATCATGTGGGGTAATTAGTTGGGTAATTAGTAGATTTGTGGTAATTATTTGGGTATTACTCATATGCACACAAAGTGTTTGATGAAATGTGTGAACGAAAGTTGCTCGTTTTATCAAGCATGGTTTGATTATTTCTTAAGCGACGGTGGTAGAAATGATTAGACTAAGTGTTTATATGGGTGATTTGAGACAAATGCGATGGCTTTGTTGATGATTATTGATTGTTGAGACATTAGCAATTGATTTTACTCGAATTACTTACCCATTTGCTAATTACCCGACTAGCCCATTAATCCCCCTAAGGTGAACCCTTCACCTTAGTCTTTCCCTTAATTGTTTTCATCTTTATTACTTAGCGATTACTTGTTTTTATTAGTTTTTAGTTAATCTTCCAATCCAACATTTATTAGGCTAGAATAGGATTCATGCAAACTTGTAGTTGACCCCTCCATCCTTGTGGTTCGACCCCGACTTCCGCTATCGCATTAGTTGGGTTTCATAAATTGTTTTGCTTGAGCGGTACGCGACAAATCGCTCATCAAATGGCGCCGTTGCCGGGGATGGCGTAAGGAAACTCGTAGTTTGTTTTGTGTCTTAGATTTAGCCAAGTTACTTGTTGTTTTTGTTGGTTTTTAGTTGTTAGATTATTTGTAGAGTGTCTTGCATTATTGTCTTTCCCTAGTGTGCCCAAAAACACACTAGGAGTCTAACTTGTTTTTGAGTTGCTTTGAGTGCATGCCTAGGGGTGAAGGTTTGTTCTTGAGCCATCCGGAACCCGAAAGGTTGTTTAGGACTCTCCGTGCCAATACACTTGCTCGGGTTAGGAATTCAAGAAGAGTTAGCCATCAACAAGCCAATACTTCAATTGCTTCTACATCCACTCCAACAATCGATCTCCCACAAAACAACACCATTGAACCTATATTTGAAAACCCCTTCTACAATACACAACAAAATACACCACCAAATTCACCACCTACAATACCTCAACAACAAAATCAACCACAAATGACGACTTTACGTGACCGTAACCGTCCCAACCACGATGATACCCAATCTCCAATCAATTTCGGTGTCTTGGCCCCAAATAATTTTGAGATTCACCCGGCTCAAATGAGTTCTATTGAGCGGGATAGCTTTGGAGGCCTCCCCGATGAGGATGCTCATGCCCACTTGAGAAAATTCAAAAGTAGGGTAGGAATCATGAAAAGGAATGGGGTGCCCGAGGAAACCCTTTGCCTCATGTTGTTCCCATTTTCCCTCAAAGACCGGGCGGAGAGGTGGTTGAATAACCATCCTCCAAACACTTTCACTACTTGGGATGACTTGGCTAAGGAGTTTCTAAGTAAGTACTACCCCGCTTCCAAAACGGCGATGCTAAGGAATGAGATAACAACCTTTCAACAAGAGGATGGAGAATCCTTAGGAGAGGCATGGGATCGATTCATTGACTTACTTGCCCGTTGCCCTCATCATGGAATTGCGGATTGGTATGTCACTCAAACATTCTATCAAACTCTCCTCCCTCAAACCAAGGCTATGGTGAATGCTTCCGCGGGGGGAAGTTTTGATCATTTGAATGACCAACAAGGGGCGGCATTGATTAAGAAGATGGTTGAGTCGGAATCTAGCTATGGTACTAGTTCTAGAGGAAATAGCTTGAGGAGGAGTTCTAAGTACCCAAGTGAGAACTTTTCAAATGCGGATACCAATGCCAAGATTGATTTGCTCACACAAACTTTTACTAAGGGTTTTGCCGAGCTTCAAAAGGCTCAAAATCAAAGTCAAGGCCATCATGTGAATGAAGCTAGTGGGTCTTATGCACCTCCTATGGTGGAAGCTTATCAAACCCCCACTTGTGAAATTTGCAATGGATATGGACACACCTTTGAAGTTTGTGGGAACAATGTCTCTTATAACAATGAAGGAGGAAATGACTACCAACATGTGAATGCATTCCAAGGTATCAACAACAACCCACGGCCCTCAAGGCCTCAATTCCAAAGTCAAGGAGCTTACAACCCAAATTCCAATTTCTATCATCCAAATTCGAAATTTCACCCAAACATGAGTTACAAAAGCCAAAATGTGTTAAACCCACAACACACACAAACTCAACCTTCCAACCCTCCGGGTTTTTCCCAACCTAGAGGAGGAGGTCAATTTTCAAGAGGAAATTATAACAATCAATTCAACAACTCTCAACAAGGTCAAGGATCAAACCAATTCCAAAATCAACACTTCAATGATCAAGTTTACAATAACCAAGGTAACTTCCAAAACCAAGGTAATTGGAATCAAGGTCAAGGGAATTGGAATCAAAATCAAGGGAACCAAAACTTCAACAATCAAGGCCAAGGTAATTTTTACCAAGGCAATCAAAACAATCAAGCAAGTCAAGGGGTTCCCGATCAATCTTTCCAAGGCCAAGGGTCAAATTTTAACAACAACCAAGGGTCAAATTTCAACAATCAAGGTTCAAGGGGGCAACAAGGAAATTTCCATAACAATCAACAAGGAAACTTTAACAACCAAAGAAGCAACAACCAAGGTTCAAGTAGTCGGAATGACTATGCTTTTGCCCTTCCTTTGACAAATCAACCCCACCAAGAGAATGATCCTTCAATAAGTGAAGTTTTGCAATTAGTCAAAAACATGGAAATCCAAAACAACTTGACTTTGCAAAATGTCACCAATGCTCACAAAAAGGAGGTGAGGAATTGGAAGCTAGGTTAGCTTCTCAAGCTTTGAACAATCCTCAAAGGCCTCCGGGAGGTCTACTTGCTCAAGGGAAAAGCTCCAAGGATGCTTCATCAAGCCACCATGCATGTGCGGTGACTTTAAGAAGTGGACTAGTGCTTGATAACCCCTACATGGATATGATGAATGATGAGATTCCAAATGATGAGCATGTTGAGGAAGGAGAAGAATTTGAAGAACCCATTTTGACTCCTACCTTGGAGTTAAAAGATGATGGAAAGGGTGAAGATGATCAACCCAAAGAGGGAGAAGAAGGGTATGTCGAAATTATGCCTTATGAAGAGGAGATGAACAAGGATGTCAATGATGACGGAGTAGAGGTACAACCACTAGCAAGAGCTAAGGTAACCAAGAAAACTCCCATGCCAAAGGTATCTTTTAGTACTCCACTTGTTGTTTCCGATATCCCCTACCCCTCTAGAGCTTTGAAAACTAAGGAAAACTTCAAGTTCACCCAATTTAGAAAAATGCTTGAGGGACTTGAAGTGACCTTACCTTTCACCGATGTTATACTAAACATGCCCACATACTCAAAATTTCTAAAAGACATCTTGACTCACAAGAGGACTTTGGGTACCCAAGATGTTATGATTATGGAGGCGGAGTGTAGTGCTCTCCTCATTAATCCTAACTCTTTCAAAATGCCAAAAAAACTTGGGGACCCCGGAAGTTTCTCTATCCCTTGTGTTGTGGGGGGAGTCATGATTTCAAGGGCATTATGTGACAATGGTGCAAGTGTAAGTGTCATTCCCTTAACTATTGCTAAAAGAATTGGACTTGAAAGTTTAACCCACACTTCTATGACTCTACAACTAGCGGATAGGTCCGTTAAGCAACCTTTGGGTGTGCTTGAGGACGTACCCGTTAAAGTTGGCAAATTTTTGATCCCCACGGATTTCGTTGTCCTAGATATCCCGGAGGATAGCCACACTCCCATCATCCTTGGTAGGCCCTTTTTGGCTACCGGAGGTGTCCTCATTGATGTGAGGGACGGGCGGCTAACCTTTAGGGTGGGAAACGAAACCCTTGAATTTAATCTTCCACATCTAGTGAAGGGACCAATGTTTCACAAAGCATGCTCGGTAGAAGTCATTGAAGAAGTGGTTGAGAAGGTGCATGAAGAGGAGAAGTATGAAGAAGAAGCTCTACAAGTGGCACTCCATGATGAGGAGATGGGAGATGACCACGAGGTAGATGATGAGCTAATGAAGAAGGTGGAGGGCCTTCTCCCTCCAAAGGTACAACTTAAGCCCTTACCTCCCTCACTTAAGTACTCTTTTTTAGGTGAGGGAGAAACTTATCCCGTTATCATTAATGCTAATTTGAGTGAAGGCCAAGAACTTGAACTTTTGAAAGTCTTGAAAACTCATAGGGGTTCACTTGGATATAGCATTGATGATATCAAAGGGTTAAGTCCTAATCTTTGCATGCATAGGATTGTCTTGGAGGAGGGTAGCAAACCTAAGGTAGATGGGCTACGTAGGTTGAACCCTAAGATGGCGGAAGTGGTGAAAAATGAGGTGATGAAGTTGCTAGAGGCCGGGATAATTTACCAAATAACCGATAGCTCTTGGGTGAGTCCCGTCCATGTAGTGCCCAAGAAAGGAGGGGTAACTATGGTGGAACAAGAGGATGGGACTCTCTTAGCTTCTAGACCCGTGACCGGGTGGCGGATGTGCATTGACTATCGCAAATTAAATGCCGCCACCCTCAAAGACCACTACCCCATCCCCTTTATTGACCAAATGCTTGAAAGGTTAGCGGGGCATTCTTACTATTCATTTCTAGATGGTTATTCCGGGTTTTTCCAAATCCCCATACACCCGGAAGACCAAGAGAAAACCACATTCACTTGTCCCATAGGAGTTTATGCTTATAGGAGGATGCCCTTTGGGCTTTGTAATGCTCCGGGGACTTTCCAACGGTGTATGACGGCTATTTTTGCCGATTTTCTTGAGAAGAGTATGGAGGTCTTCATGGACGACTTTAGTGTCCATGGAGACTCATTTGATCTTGGGCTATTGAATTTGTCTCATGTTTTGCAAAGATGTGAGGAGCACAACCTCGTCCTCAATTGGGAGAAGTGCCACTTTATGGTGGAGGAGGGGGTTGTGCTTGGTCACATCGTGTCTAAGAGAGGCATAGAAGTTGATATGGCTAAGGTTTCGGTAATAGAAAACTTGTCACCCCCTACTAATGTGAAGGGAGTGAGAAGCTTTCTAGGCCATGCGGGCTTTTACCGCCGTTTCATCAAAGATTTTTCTAAAATAGCCAAGCCTTTAACTTCTCTTCTTCTCAAAGACACACCATTTGTATTTGATGAATTTTGCTTGAGTGCTTTTTGTAGGTTGAAGGAGGCTCTTGTGACGGCTCCCATAATCCGATCACCGGATTGGAGCCTTCCCTTCGAAGTTATGTGCGACGCCTCCGATTATGCGGTCGGGGCGGTGCTTGGCCAAGTTGTGGACAAGAAGCACCATGTAATCTACTACACAAGCAAAACTCTTGATCAAGCCCAAGTCAACTACTCTACGACGGAAAAGGAGATGCTAGCTATTGTTCATGCCGTGGAAAAGTTCCGGCAATACTTTGTTGGTGCTAAGGTTGTGGTATACTCGGATCACTCCGCTTTGAGGCAATTGTTAGTGAAAAAGGATGCAAAGCCAAGGCTCTTGAGGTGGGTTCTTTTACTTCAAGAGTTTGACTTGGAAATTAAAGACAAGGCGGGGTCGGAGAATGTTGTTGCCGACCACCTATCTAGATTGACTACCGAAGATCATGGGTTGAAGGATGAGAGTGGCCCGATCAATGAGTGGTTGAGAGAAGATAGTTTGATGATGATAGGTGGTAAATCACCATGGTTTGCGGACTTGGCAAATTTGATTGTGAGCGGGTTTATTCCGGAAGAGTTGGATGCTAGAGCTAGGAGGAAGTTGAAGCATGACTCAAAACGCTATTTTTGGAATGACCCACATCTTTTTCGCAAGTGTGGTGATGGCATGTTTCGAAGATGTGTTCCTAGAGAAGAAGGTATGGAGATAGTCGATAGAATTCACAACTCGGCCTATGGGGGCCACCTTGGTACATCTCGCACCATTGCAAAGGTGTTACAAGGTGGTTTCTTTTGGCCATCTATGTTCAAGGATATCCACTACTTTGTCAAATCATGTGATCGATGCCAAAGAACGGGGAATATAAGTCAAAGAAATGAGATGCCCCTTCAAAACATTCTTGAGATTGAGCTTTTTGATTGTTGGGGAGTTGATTTCATGGGACCATTCCCCAACTCTTGTGGGAATGAGTACATTTTGGTAGCGGTGGACTATGTGTCCAAGTGGATTGAAGCCGTTGCCACCCCAACAAATGATGCTAAGGTTGTTATCAAGCTCTTCAAAAACACTATCTTTCTGAGATTTGGGACCCCAAGGGTGGTGATTAGCGACGGGGGTTCGCACTTTAGGAAGAGCACTTTCAAGATCTTGCTTTCTTCCCATGGTGTCACTCATAAGACCGCTCTTGCCTACCACCCTCAAACTAGTGGGCAAGTGGAGGTCTCAAACCGTCAAATAAAAGCCATCTTGGAGAAGACCACTAGCAAAGGTAGAAAGGATTGGTCTCAAAAGCTTCCGGATGTTCTTTGGGCCCTTCGCACCGCTTTCAAAACTCCACTCGGCACAACTCCCTACAAGCTTGTCTATGGCAAAGCTTGTCACTTGCCAATCGAGTTGGAGCACAAGGCATGGTGGGCCTTGAAAGAAATGAACTTTGACATTGATATGGCCGGAGAGCTACGTTTTCTCCAAATGAGTGAACTTGAAGAATTAAGACTTGATGCCTACGAGAGCTCAAAGATTTACAAGGAGCAAACAAAGAAATGGCATGATGCCAAATTGGTTGATAAAGATGTAAAAGTGGGTGATCAAGTCTTACTCTATAATTCTCGGGTCAAGTTGTTTCCGGGAAAGCTACGCTCGAGATGGTCGGGTCCTTTCAAAGTTATCGACATTTCACCACATGGAGCTTTTGAACTTTGGAGCGAAGAAGGTGGTAATTTCAAGGTCAATGGGCATCGAGTGAAAAGATATTTTGATGGAGATGAAAAAGGAACGGTGGAAGTACTCTTCCTTGGGGATCCACTTCCCGAGGAGGAGTCTTGTTTGTAATCTCTTGTGAATTGATAGGTTTGGTGGAGTCCCTCAACAACCACCAATTTTTTTTGTATATAGCATGCATATTAGGAGTAGTTGTGAAGATTTGGTTTTGTGTACTCGGGTATTTCGTCTTTAGGAGGAAGATTTAGGTAGGTTTGAAACACTTGTAGTCGGGTTTGGATCAAAACCGTGTCTTTGGGAATTTGTTGGTTGAGTCGAGATTGTGAGTGACTTGGGTTTCTTTGGGAATTTGTTGTGATTTTGAAGGCGAAGGTGAAGAAGAGGAGAAGTGCTCCAGGCCGGTCGACCGGCAGCCGGGGTGCCGACCGGCCCAGAGCACTCCAGAAGGTGAATTTTGAAGACGGGGAATTGAAGTACAGGTATTCCAGGCCGGGCGACCGGCGGCCGGTGTGCCGACCGGCCTGGAGCTCTTTATCATAGAAGGCGAGTTTTGGAAATTTTTTGGCCTGTGAGCTAGGCCGGTGGACCGGCGGCCGGTGTGCCGACCGGCCCAGAGCACCATATGAATGAAATTTTGAAAGATTGAATTTTTGAGCTGTGTTCCTGGCCGGGTGACCGGCGGCCGGTGTGCCGACCGGCCAGGAGCACCTGAACACGAGAAAAATCGAAAAATCGAAAAAATCAAATTTTTGCCTTGGGGTCCAGGCCGGTAGACCGACGGCCGGTGCCTGGACCGGCCCAGACCTCACCCGAGGCTAAAAATCACTCGTGAGCCCCCTTATTTCTTTCTTTCTTCTTGTTTTCTTCTCCATTCTTCTTCTTCCTTCCTTCAAACCCACAAAAACTCCACCAAAAACTCACTAAAATCTTAACAAAACTCCACCACTCCAACATTCAACCCACTAATTAACCCACTACATCACCCAAATTCATCCCACATCTCAAAAACCCCAATTTTCCCTCTTTCAATTGACTAATACGAAAATCTCCATGGCTCAACAACCACCTCGGAAAAGAACAAGGGCTCAGCTTGAGGCGGAGTTAGAAGCTAGACTTCAGCAAGTTGCGGCGGGTATGGGTCCGGATGACAATTTTCCCGATATCGTCTTCGTCAGCGAAATTGCGAGAGGTAAATTTCAATGTTTAAAATGCAGAAGCCTTCCCCACTCCCGTTTTATTTGTCGGAATACTATGCGAAACCTCGGCCTTGATACGGTCACTCTTGAGCTTTTCAAAGGTTTGGGGATGGGGGAACTCTACGGTCAGCACTTCCGTACTTACCCCCGTCTTACTTGGGAGTTTTTAAGTTCATTTAGTCATGAGAAGGATAGGAATACGGGTATGGTCAAAATGGTATCTTTCCGCCTCTTGAATATCGCCTTTAGCATTCCCCTTGAGAAATTTTGTAAGGTTTTAGGGGTCAAATTTCATAAGTCATACAAAGTCCCCGAAAACTTTAATGTGAATGATGTGTGGACTGCTATATCGGGTTTGGAATTTGAGAAGGGGTCTAAGAGGCCGGCAAATGCTTGCCACAATGCCCCTATTAGGTTTTGGCACCGTTTTATGGGTTGGACGTTATTTGGGAGAGAGGAGTGTCATAATTTTCGGGCTGATGAGCTCTCGATTTTGGCGGCTTACTTGTTCCAAAAGCCGATTAGATTTGGAGTCAACATTGGTCACTATGTCGCTCTCCACTTTCAGAAAATTGCCAACGACCCATTTAGCCCGACCGGAATCCATTTAGGGGGAATTGTCACCAAGATTGCCCATGTCCTATGTAGAGATGCTCTAGATGAGCGTAATTTGAGGTGTTTAGGGGGATGCTCCTTGTTGACGGAGGATTACATTTCAAAGAAGCTTGAGTGGGTAGTAAAGAGAGTTGAGGACGGGAAGACATATTGGAGGATTCGAGGGGTAAATTCTATTCCCCTCCCGAATAGTGCGGCTATGAAAGTGGTTCCTGATAGCGCGCACTATCTTCTCCCCCTAGAGGAGGAGAACCCTCCACCACCACCTGAAGAAACCCCGGAAGATCAACTAGCTCCAGTTACCGCATTTAGGCGAGATCCTACTGCCCCCGTCACCACATATAGGAGAGAGCAGCAGGGCCCCACTTCCACCACCTTGCCTTATCTGAACCCCTTTTATCATCAGCAGCAGTGGCGTCCTTGGCCCAATTCATCCCAACCCGACGCATCCACTTCCACCACTACCAGTTACCCACCTTTGGATCCTTCCTTGATCCAGTTCATGGCCGATATGACTTTGGCCTCCGAGGCAGCAGCTACGGAGAGAGAGGCAGCGGCTAGGGAAAGAGAGGCGGCAGCTAAGTGGCGAGAGGAGGAAGCTCGGGATAGAGCTCTTTTGTCGCAGAGGATGGACAGGATGTATTATGATTTGGCTCTTGGCCAATACCCTTCTTACGATAATTGGTGTAGGGAGGGGTATAGGGAGCCAGTTGGCCCACATCCGTCCTATTTTATGTGGCCAGAGGGCGGGTATGACCAGGGTTCTAGGGTGTTCGGAGATTTCAATGTTCAGCCAGACTATTATTCTTCTGCGCCGGGTTTTACTCAGCCGGTAGTTGATGAGGAGGAGGTGGACCCAGAGATTGCGGCTCAGAATGCCGAGTGGTTTGACAGGATGGGTCCCCGGTTCGAGATTGTGGAGGGTGGCGGCTCTGGTTCGGGAGCCAGGGATGTAGATGCGTCTTTTGCAGAGGCCAGTCATGGCCAATTTGATACTACATCCTCTGATTTCACTGGATACTCCTGAGGCCGGAAACCCATGAGTATGATCCCTTTTAATCCAAATCTTCATCATGTTTATATTTTTGCATGCATTTAGATACTTGTATTATATCTTAGTTTAATTATCCATTTAGTTGCATCCATTTAAGCTTGCATTAGAATTTAATTTTGTAACATATCGTCACATGTTAGCCTTGCATCCATATAGCGTAGTTGCATTTTGTTTGGTGTCATTTTTAGACTTTCCCGTGGTTGGTACCCCCATGAGGGGCGTGCATTTATGCATTTTACCGCCACGACGAGACTCCGATATGGCACACTAGACTTTCCTGTGGGAGGTACCCCCATGAGGGGCTTGCATTTATGCACCTTACCACCGCAGCGAGACTCTAGATTAGCATATAGTGTAGTTTGCATTTACTTAGATCATGACATTGTATTATATCATTTTGCATTTAGTTTTAGGAATTTTATTTAGTTCATGCATTTACTTAGAGCTAACCCTCTTGTATATATTGTTTATATTGTGATTACTCATCAAAAATTAAAAACCCCAAAAACAAGTTTTTATTTTTCAAAATATTTAAAACCGAAAAACATGTTATTTGCTTTGAATTCACCCCTCACACCATGTAAATGCTAAGTGTGGGGAGGGAATTCCCGAAAAATTTGAAAAACCCAAAAAAATTGTTTTGTTTTCCTTTTCTTTTTTCCCTCCTTTCATATTTGAGTCACTTACTCGAGGACGAGTAAGACTTAAGTGTGGGGAGGATTTTATTTCTTTTGTATATATCGTTGATTTTTGAAAAAAGTTGAAAAATGCCTAAAAATCGAAAAATTTGAAAATTTTCCAAAAAAATAGATGTTTAGATTAGTTTGTATATAGTTTATTTTGTATATATTGCCGTGTGTTTCTTTTTATCTCCATCCATAGGTGCGCCCCACATCATAAGAGGCACGAAAAAGGGAAAATGAAGACGCTTTGGTGAGATCTTTCCTATTTCTCTTCTCCCTTATCTCCTTTCCTTCTTACTTGAGGACGGGATGTGTTGATGACGATGGTGTGAATTTTGTTGATTGGCGTGTGTGCCACTTGTGTGCTGTTAGGAGATAGCATTAGCTTATGTGTCATATAGTCGGTTAGAGCATGTGCATTTAAGTTGTATATATGCTAGATTGCATCATGGCATATAGTTGCATTTAGAAAAATGTTTTAATAATTGTCTTTTTGGAAAACTTGTTGAATGTGCATAGTCCCTTTTTGCTACTTTTTTATTCATAAAGTGTTCATCTTAATCGTGGAATTTTAGACGCCCTGGGTTGTGCATTTTTAGTGAGTTTTAACCCGTCTACTAATGCCGAGTCACGAGTTTGCGCTTATTCCACCTCGACAACCTCGATTGATGTGATTATTCCGATGGTAGAAAGGATTCTTAGGTGACCGTTCTTGCTATGCAACCAACCATGATTCATTGTTCTTACACTTTTGCTCAAAAAAAGGAAACAAATCAAACAAGCTGAAAATATTGAGTCAATTATCATCTTTTCTTGTTTTCGTCGAGGAAGTGCAAAACGGAACTTCTAGGGATTCTAGTGGGCCCATATCTAGGCCCCCTTTCGATGCCACTACGGTGGGGATACCCCTATTGTTGGTTCCGACCGCATGTCCTTGACGGAAACCGTGTGCTTTCATGCCAAAAATTGCAAACCAAAATGCAAATCAAAAAGAAAGAAAAAGAAAAAGAAAGCAAAGTGTGAAATGAAAAGTTTTGCAAGCACTTAGACTCAAATCTCAATTTCCTTTTATCCTTCTTGAATCATTTACCTTTGAAGTTGCATAGTGAGACGGGACGACCCTTGTGTCTCATTTATTTGAGAAACGTGAATTCCATATGCTATTGTGCTTAATAACGTCACGAGGATTTCATTTCCATCTTCCATTTTATCGCTTTTGGCCAAGCAAATAGTAGACGGGGTTCGAAATTTTCATTAGACTTGCACCGCTAGGAGGCGAATATTTTTCCATGCTTTATGATATTAGTGGCTTACAAGGATCATGCATTATTTAAACGGTTTTCCTTTTAGATATTTCCGTCACATGGATGAGGCATGTGATTTTTCTTTTGTTAGATGCATCTTTGTCGTGTTCTTACGTGTTTTTCATTTGGATGCGTCGAAATTTTGAGCAAGCCCCTACTTGCCTTGCAAGGAGGTACTCTACCTCATGAGTATCTCGTTGTGAGTTGAAGGGACGGAGGAGGCCCGTTAATTGCCTACCGTCGGATATTATTAGTAGTTTAGGTTGTAGCCTTAGTATTAGTGTAGTGTTGAATAAGGGTACTTATGGGTCTCGAATTTTGTTTACTTACTCGAGGACGAGTAAGTCTTAAGTGTGGGGAATTTTGATAAGCATTTAATTTGTCACATTTTTCCTCTCATTTTCGTCCCCATTTTGGTCCGTTTACACGGATTTGCGTGTCTTTAATTGCATTTTATTTCCCGATTTCCCGCGCTATGAATGTCGATCTCAATTTGCAGGAATTAAGGCGGAAATGAAGAAATCGGTGCATAAAGACCTTGCATGAGTCGGGATTCGAAGATGAGATGAAGAATGAAGAAATGAGTCTCAGGTGGTGCAGGCCGGCCTCAGACCGGCGGCCGGTCCCACCGGCCTAGACCACAACTCCACAATTGTAAGAAGAAGAGAAAAGGAAGAAAAGGCTCAGGTAGTGCCGGCCGGTCGACCGGCGGCCGGTCGACTACCCGGCCTGTATACAACAGAAGCCATTGAGAGTGAAAATGTGCTCCAGGCCGGTGGGGGACCGGCGGCCGGTCGACCGGCCAGGACCCCCATTTTTCCATACTTAGTGAATTTTTGAAGATTTTGAAGACGAAGTTCCTGAAGTTACTGATGTGCTCCAGGCCGGTCAGAGGGCCGGCGGCCGGTCGACCGGCCGGGAATACAAGACTGAAAATTCGCCCTCTTCTTCTAATTTCTTCCTTAATTTCGAGATACCTATATATACCCTCCCCCTATTATTTTGTAAGCAGTTTTTACATTCCTCTTAGCACAAAACCCTAGATAATTTGTAACCTAAATTAGTCCCTAATTACTCTCCTAATCTTTCCCTAATTAAGCTTAGTTTCTCATTTCAAGTTGTTAGACCTAGTCTTTCATTTGAGTTTTGGGTTTGTATTAAGGATTTTGGGTTGAAGGCATTCTCCCTCATCATTATATACAAGCTTGTTGGTATTAAATTTCTCATCTTTTTTATTGTTTATGCAATTAATTTCCATTTCTAGTTTATTGTTTATCATTTGATTGTTTTAATTGTTCATCTCATAACATGATGTTGATTGAACTGTGGGAAATAACTGTTTACATCCCCTTAGAAATTAGGATTATAACAAAATTATATAATATGAATTGCAAGTCATTAATACGAAAACGATATAAAATATAGAGAAAGCGAATTTAACCTTTGGTCTTAGCAAAATTCGGCCTAAGAACAGATATCAACACAGATATCCTCCTAATCGTTGCACCCAAGATGCTCCGAGAAATACCCTTTTCTTTTGCTAGAAAGTAATACAAAAGTTACTGCTAACCTTTTGTTTTTGTGTTTGTCAAAAGTTACAGTTAACTTTTGTCAGTTTGTGTGATTTTTTTTTAGATGAGATGGATGCAGAGAGAGATAATTAGGTTAGGAAAATCAAAACACTTTTCTCCTGCACCTCTTTTTTTTCTCACGGCAATTTTTGGTAGGTTTTTATATGAGGGGATTTTTATGTCTCCTCAAACTAACTACCCATTGACCCAAAAACCCAAGTGTATTTGGATACCGTGTTTCGGTCATTTTAGCTTCCAATATAATGTAATATCTTATAATCGTCGTTTTACATGGACCGACATTATAATCCGTCATTAATTATAAATATCCGTATATTTATAATTTGCCAATTAATTATAACGGTTTACGTTTAATTAGCTTACATTATATACTATAATTAAATATAACCTTTTATATTCAATTTTACGAATTACAGTTAATTCGTCTCAGCTAACTTTATTTAATCATTATTAAATAATCGTCTCATCATCACATTGACTAACCTTTTAGTCAAATACACTGACTAACCTTTTAGTCATTAATTGGGCATCAATATGATCATTTTCTCAAATAATCACATCTCTCAAACACATCCTATAGGTGTGACTTTTAGGGACCAGTTGATCACCGCCATCTGTATGACAATAACGTCAAACTTATCTAGCAAGCCAACCGTTATTGATAAACGTTAATCAACTGATTATTATACAAAGTATACCCTGTGAACCTACAGAGATTTATTTATGTTATTGCACTAACTGTGGAGGACACTGGCTCCAACAATATCCCACTTGTCCGTACAAGTGTATGTGCGATAACCGATTCTCATATCCATAATAAATTTCTCCCACTCAATGTAAACCAATTTGCAAAGTCCGTATTCACAAAGGTCGTAGTTTACAAGTGATCAGTATCAAGAGTGGTTTCCCCGACTAGAGAGTAACTTAACTGATAAACGAATCTTTCTTCGAGCATGGCCATGCATTTCAGTTACAGCTCCTCGAGTGGCCCTGAGAAATATCATATCCTGATAAAGGTTGGATATTTTCTTCAACTCGAATCTTGCAGACACAAGCGCAGTATGAAATGACCAAGTGAAAATCTACTTAGCCTCCTGTTACGGTCGACCATGAGAAAGAAACCAAAGTCACCCAAAAACTGCCTTTATCTCAAGAGACAGTCGATAGTCAAAAGAATCGACTCTAGGAACACTATGGATGTCCTATCCACGACCTGGCACTTAATGTTCCGAAACATTTAGGACTCCATAACGTTGTCACAAAATGTTCTGCGCAGTATCATTATAACTCGCATATGTGATCGATCAGTCAACAGTTTGACTTATGGCTCGTTGAACCCACCATCAATCGACGTCACAAAATAATTGCCAGAGTTATCAGCTCATGTAGGCAATTACGGACCAAAATAAATATAATGTAATTCAGTTCACTTTGTGGTGTTCAATGTTGTCCGTACAACCCACATGAAAAACAAAATATAAAACAAAACGATGATTTCGTTAATAGTTTTATGAAAAAGATACAGGTGTCTAATTCATACAAAACAACTAATACAACTCAGGAACACGCTTAATTCCCATGGAAATAACGTGCCCTTCATGCTTATCATATCTCAATGGACTCAGTCGTAGAATCTGCTATAACAGTTTGTTTGGAGCTTTTCCAGCTGACCGCAACGCCATTAAGAGTAAAAACGGATCCAGACTGAGACTTCGAGTCATCTCGATCCGTTTGGAAACTAGCATCTGCGTAACCGATTGCGCATAGCTCAGTGTCGCCTCCATAAGTCAATACCCAATCCTTAGTCCTCCGTAGGTACTTAAAGATATTCTTAACAGCCATCCAGTGTGTTTCACCTGGATTGCCTTGGTATCGACTAGTCATACTCAATGCATATGCCACGTCTGAACGTGTGCATATCATGGCATACATGATCGATCCTATAGCTGATGCATAAGGAATCCGACTCATGCGCTCGACCTCTTCCGATGTCTTTGGTGCCTGAGCTTAGCTTTAATCAACTGATTCACAGAGACCATTGGAGGTTCCCAGTCTTGGAGTGGTAGCTGAACCTCTCAAGAATCTAATCTATATAAGACTCCTGACTGAGGGATAACATCCGTCATGATCTATCTCTGTAGATACGGATCCCCAAAATTCTTTGTGCCTGGCCCAGATCTTTCATCTGGAAATGGTTCTTTAACCAAACTTTTACCGAAGTTAAGAGAGGTATGTCATTCCCAATCAAGATTATGTCATCGACATACAATATTAGAAAGACAATCTTGCTCCCACTCGACTTGATATATAAGCATGGTTCCTCGACCGATCGAGTAAATCCATTCTCTTTTATCACCTGGTCGAAACGATGATTCCAACTCCGAGAAGCTTGCTTAAGTCCATAAATGGAACGCTTAAGCTTGCATACCTTCTTAGGATTGTTAGGATCAATGAAACCTTCGGGTTGTACCATGTACAACTCCTTCTCCAAATAACCGGTTTAAGAAGGCGGTTTTCACATCCATTTGCCAAATTTCCATTAAAAAAAGTTTTCATGAAAAGCGGCAATCGCTAAGATTATCCGAATGGAACGCAACATGACTACGGGTGCAAAGATTTCATCATAATGCAATCCGTGCACTTGAGTGAAACCCTTTGCCACTAGTCGTGCCTTGTATGTATCTGGTTGTTCTTCTACATAATGCTTTATCTTGTAAAGCCATTTGCACTGAAGAGGCCGAACCTTATCAGGTAAGTCAACCAGATCCCATACGTCATTCTCATACATAGAGTCCATCTCGGATTGCATGGCATCAAGCCATAGCTTAGAGTCGGAACAGGTCACATCACCTTTATAGGTAGCGGGTTCGTTACTCTCAAGGAGTAAAACGTCATCACTCTCATTCTCCTCGACCATACCAATGTATCTGTCTGAAGGAATAGAGTGTCTACCCGACCTCCTAGGTTCCCAAGGAATATTTACCGCAGCTGATGATGAAGGAACAGTTTCCTCCATTGGTTGCTCGGTTGTTGGTTCTTGAATCTCCGACAGTTCGAAGGTTCCATTACTTGTCCTATTCTCGAGAAATTCTTTCTCTAAGAACGTCGCACTAGCCGCAACAAAAACTCGATGTTCGGTAGGCGAGTAAAAGTAATGCCCAAACATCCCTTTTGGATAACCAATAAAGTATGTCTTGACCGATCGTGGGCCGAGCTTATCGTCAGGTCTCCACTTGACATAAGCCTCGCAGCCCCAAACCCGAATAAAGGACAAGTTAGGGACCGTGCCCTTCCATAATTCATATGGAGTCTTGTCTACAGCTTTAGACGGACTTCGGTTAAGTATTAGAGCAGCTGACAAAAGAGCATAACCCCCCAATGAATCAGGTACAACCGTGTGACTCATCATGGATCGAACCATATCAAGTAATGTTCGATTTCTCCGTTCGGACACACCATTCAATTGTGGTGTTCCAGGTGGAGTTAACTGCAGTACTACACCACAGTCTTTAAGGTGTCGATCAAACTCCTTCGAAAGATATTTGCCACCACGATCTGAACGTAGTGCTTTTAATCTTTCTATCCAGCTGGTTTTCAACCTTATTCTGGAATTCCTTGAACTTGTCAAAGGACTCAATTTTATGCTTCATTAAGTAGACATAACCATATCTACTCAAATCGTCCGTGAAAGTGATAAAATACCTATAGCCATCTCTAGCGTTGATTGACATAGGTCCACACACATCAGTATGTATGAGTCCTAATAGGTCAGCAGCGCGCATTCCAACACATTTGAAGGAAATTCGATTCATTTTGCCTATGAGACATGATTCACACGTGCCAAAAGATTCATAGTCAAATGGGGAGATAGTCCCATTATCAATGAGCTTCTTCACGCGTTTTTCATTTATGTGTCCCATACGACAATGCCATAAATAGGTTTGATCTTTGTCACCAACCTTTGCTTTCTTACTACTCACAGATGAGAACCACAACCAGTATCTAGTACCCAAGTTCCGAAACTTGCATGGTTGATCTCAATCATATGAATAAAAGAAGAAGACATACCAACAGGAGAGACGCGGCCTGCTTTAATGTCCTCTCGGTACACGAGGCAGTTCCTCCTCCAATGCCCAATCTTGTGGCAATGGTGGCACTCCACGTTACCTTCATCGCTCTTTGTCTTGCCTTGTGAGCTACCTCTAGACTCACCAGGCCTACTCTTGCCTTGCCCTGGCTTTTTGAATTTCGGCTTCCCTACAGCTAGGTTTGCCTTAGCCTTGCCCATACCTTTGCCCTTGTTGCCAATCATGAGAACGTCCTGTTTCAGACTCCCACTCAAATTCAGATCACTCTCTGTCTGTACAAGGAGTGAGTGGAGCTGATGAAGACTCTTCTTCATATCATTCATATAGTAATTTGCCCTGAAAAGGGCAAAACCATCATGAAGTGAATGAAGAACGCGGTCTATGACGATCTTCTCATTGATTTTGCAACCAAGTGCCTCCAGTTTCTCGACATTCTCAATCATCTCAAGAATGTGTGGGCTAACTGCTTGGCCCTTCTGGAGTTTCGCTTCAAAGAAGCGACAGGTATGCTCATAGCTGACGATCCTCGGAGCTTTCGAGAACTCGTTAGAGAGCGTGGTGAAAATCTTGTTTGCACTATGGGCAATGAATCGCCTTTGCAAATTTGATTTCATTGAAAAGATGAGTACGTTCTATATCGCACCCGCCTCCATTACGAAATCACTATAAGCAAGTAATTCATTTGCTCCTGCATTGGGGCCTGGGTTTGGCGGTAGTAGCTTAGTTAAGTACTTGAGCTTACCGTCAGCAATGGCAGCATTCCGTAATGCCGCCTCCCAGTCCGCAAAGTTGGACCCGTTATTCTTCAGTCGCATTGACTGATTCATAGTGTCCATGAACATCTTAAGTCAGGACTCACGTCCGAGCGTGGCACTTGGCATTGGGTCATTAGTATGGCCAGCCATTTGTTATTAGCAGTTATATCTGAATATATGACTGTGGGAAAAATAAATATGATAAGTTTCATCGTTTTAAATTTGAGTCTAATGAAAAACAGTTTAATTCGATGACTCGTGCATTTATACAATTGACCTCCCTCAAGAATTATATAAATGATCCCAAGACTCAATTTCTGTAAATTGATAAGCCAACCTCTTGGCTAATTCTACTTTTAGAATTCCTGGTCGATAAATTTCTGTAAATTCTATCTTTAGTCCATCATAATCACGAGATATTACTCGTACTATAATGTTGAGATAAAATAGGTCAACACTCACTACTTACCCAACGTAGAAGGGGTCATATTATGACTTCCGACGAAGAAGGGGCTCATAGTAGTTTTCCCTATAAAGACTAGTCTCAATTTTAATTTATAGGGGAAGGTCCCATCATCTTAACTTAAATTCATTTTAAGTGAACGAATGTCTAGCAACTCGAGAATGATTTAACTAAGGTGATGGCCCTAAAAGCGAGTGACATCTGTATGTCCATGATTAAAATATTCAACCTATATGAATCATTTTTCATGCAATTTAGTTTAGGTGGTTTGGTTTAGGCGGAATATGATGCAGTTATTTAACATGTGAATGAAAAACAAAAGAACGGAAAAATACGTAAACTATTACAACGGTCCTAGTGTGGCCTATCTACCAAAATGAACATTAAATACAAGTTTGGAATCCATCCTTATGGACCCGAGAAGCTTGCCTTTGTCTCATCTTGGTCCATGTAGCGGGAGTGAGCATCCGATCTCCGTCTCTAGTCTTCTTAAAATTACATTTAAAATTACAAAATAAACCTATTTACATTCTAATTCCAAAACATAATTAAAAGAAAAATAAAAGGAGATTCGAGATCTCAAAATTACAACCAAACCATGTTTTCATCATTACGAAAACATGATTAACTAAAGCCACACTAGGTATTACATTTTTCAACCAATTGCAAAAATACGTAAAATAAACCATTCATTCATTCATTCAACAAAAATGCATCAACTATATAAATTAATACTACAAAACATAATTCATTAATTATGTTGATTAATTATCCAAACCACCATTCAAACCGATCAAAATTATGTGACAATTCCTTAATTGGCCACAACAATTTTAATCTTCCATAATCCATTTTATTTTAAACCTTTTTAAAATAATCGGATATCATTATTGTGAACCTTTTCACAATTACAAACAAACAAACATTATCTTTATAATGTCAAAAAAAAAAACCAAACAAAAAAATTTTTTTTTTTTTTTCCTCTACGGGACACTGTTCGCGTGAACAGTACCAGTACCCAAAAAAAATTTTTTTTTTTTTTTTTTTACTTCTTCGTCTCACGGTTTAATCCAAAAAAAAACCGAAAACGACAACAAAAATAAAAAAACTGCTGTACACAGCAAAATTTAAAAAACACAAACTTTTTTTTTTTTTTTTTTTTTTAAACAGTAGCAGTGAACAGTAACCGGGCTGCAAAAAAAAAATTTCGGTGTTGCCAAAATCGCTAGATCGGTACAAATTTCAATACCTAATCGTTATTAAAATTGATTCAAACTAGATTATTCAATTTAACCTTTTAAAAAGAATATCTAAATCATGATTAAATCGATTATCCTTATATTCATTTAATCACAATCGCTTTGAACATCATTAAAATTGAATCATTATTCAAAAATCATCAATTTAAAACAATGAATCCGAAAATAATAGCAACAACAAAATCAAAACAATTTCATCTTATTTTAATTTAATCCTTATCAAATTAAAACAACCACAAATTTATTATATTGAATTTTAACCTATTAAAATAACAATATCAATAAATCAACAATGGAAAACAAAACCCTAAAAAAAAAATCACACGGCTACACTAAAAAAAAAACCAGCCGTGAAAAAAAAAAATTTCGGTAAAATCAATTTTTTTTTTCTCAAATTTATATTTCATAAAAATGAAAAACATATAATATAATTTTGTAGCCAAAGGCTCTGATACCACTTGTGGGAAATAACTGTTTACATCCCCTTAAAATTTAGGATTATAACAAAATTATATAATATGAATGCAAGTCATAAATATGAAAACGATATAAAATAAAGAGAAAACGAATTGAACCTTTGGTCCTAGCAAAATTCGGCCTAAGAACAGATATCAACACAGATATCCTCCTAATCGTTGCACCCAAGATGCTCCGAGAAATACCCTTTTCTTTTGCTAGAAAGTAATACAAAAGTTACTGCTAACCTTTTGTTTTGTGTTTGTCAAAAGTTACAGTTAACTTTTGTCAGTTTGTGTGATTTTTAGATGAGATGGAGGCAGAGAGAGAGAGAATTAGGTTAGAAAACAAAAACACTTTTTTTCTCCTTCTTCTTTAATCCCCACGGCACTTTTTTTGTAGGTTTTTATATGAGGGGATTTTTATGTCTCCTCAAACTAACTACCCATTGACCCGAAAACCCGAGTGTATCTGGATACCGTGTTTCGGTCATTTTAGCTTCCAATATAATGTAATATCTTATAATCGTCGTTTTACATGGGCCGACATTATAATCCGTCATTAATTTATAAATATCCGTATATTTATAATTTGCCAATTAATTATAACGGTTTATGTTTAATTAGCTTACATTATATACTATAATTAAATATAACTTTTTATATTCAATTTTACGAATTACAGTTAATTCGTCTCAGCTAACTTTATTTAATCATTATTAAATAATCGTCTCATCATCACATTGACTAACCTTTTAGTCAAATACACTGACTAACCTTTTAGTCATTTAATTGGGCATCAATATGATCATTTTCTCAAATAATCACATCTCTCAAACACATCCTATAGGTGTGACTTTTAGGGACCAGTTCATCACCGCCATCTGTATGACAATAACGTCGAACTTATCTAGCAAGCCAACCGTTATTGATAAACGTTAATCAACTGATTATTATACAAAGTATACCCTGTGAACCTACAGAGATTTATTTATGTTATTGCACTAACTGGAGGACACTAGCTCCAACATGAACTCCTTCTTGCCTTTAGTGCTTTGATTTCCCTTACCATGTGTGAGTAGTTCCCCTCTAGGGTTTAGGGGGAGCCTAAGGGAGGATCATGTGGGGTAATTAGTTGGGTAATTAGTATATTTGTGGTAATTATTTGGGTATTACTCATATGCACACAAAGTGTTTGATGAAATGTGTGAACGAAAGTTGCTCGTTTTATCAAGCATGGTTTGATTATTTCTTAAGCGACGGTGGTAGAAATGATTAGACTAAGTGTTTATATGGGTGATTTGAGACAAATGCGATGGCTTTGTTGATGATTATTGATTGTTGCGACATTAGCAATTGATTTTACTCGAATTACTTACCCATTTGCTAATTACCCGACTAGCCCATTAATCCCCCTAAGGTGAACCCTTCACCTTAGTCTTTCCCTTAATTGTTTTCATCTTTATTACTTAGCGATTACTTGTTTTTATTAGATTTTAGTTAATCTTCCAATCCAACATTTATTAGGCTAGAATAGGATTCATGCAAACTTGTAGTTGACCCCTCCATCCTTGTGGTTCGACCCCGACTTCTGCTATCGCATTAGTTGGGTTTCATAAATTGTTTTGCTTGAGCGGTACGCGACAAATCGCTCATCAGGTATGAGTTTGAAACCAGGTATCATATCAGGGTCGTTGGGGTTGGAACTTGATTCCTTATACCTCGTGTTTGGTTCAACTATGAGTTGTATGAGATTGAAACTTAAGCAAAGTAAAAAAATCTTTAATCTACAATAATTTAAATAATAATTTAAATATTATAAAATCATATAAATAAACATTTAATCTAATTATTATATAAGATATTTTATTTACAATATGCCCAATTTAATTTTAATTGTTTTATTTAGTGTAATTTGATACCAAGGCTATCAAACTCATACTCACCCCCTCCTTGGGTATGAGAAATCCATACCTTGTGGGTTTAAGGTATGGGTATAAAACATTACTTTTGTGAAACGAACAAACACTTTCTATGGGTTTGGCTCATTCCAAACTCATACATACATCATAATACCTAAATAAGGTGAACCAAACACCCCATTAGTGTGTCCTTCAAAACTCAATTTCTTAGTTACTCCATCTTTCTCACTGTAAACTCTCGCAACCACTGTTCAATGTGCATTCAGTCCTTTTTATACTAAGAGAATAACAATTCTCAAAAAAAATTCCCTCCAAAATGATTTTTCTTAAATAAGGAAACAAATGAAACTTTCTTTCATTGAATATCATCTTTTCATTAAAATACAATCTTTCAGTCTATAATATTTTCATTAAACTCTATTATAACATTATAAGCTACACTATAATTGATATTATAAGCTTTGTAAAAAAAAAATCAATAAAATATTGGGTAAAATTTATAAAGGAAATCATTAGTTTTGTGGTAAAAGTATTTCAATAAAATCTTCATTTCATAACTTTACTCAATTCTCTTAATTAGTATCCAATTCATTTTTTTTTTTCTCATATCAATTATAAATGGAGTGAAATATGAAAAATTGATTAAATGACAATTTAAAATTTCGAAGTACTATAAAAAAAAAATTCAAACGCTCTTATCACACATACATTGGCGAGATCTATATTATATTGGTTGATATCAATTGCTTTTTACGAGTTTGTAATTGCTCACTTTTTTTGTTAATAGCTTTACTTACACATTTCTAAAAATTATAAAATTTTAATATTCTTAATACACTCAGTAAGACAAATCAAACAAAATACGACCATTCAGATTATTAGTATTTCTAATGAATGAGAAATGTGATTAAAATACTACTTTTATAATATTATTAATATTTTAGTGTTTAGAAAAAAATTTACTCGTATCTTATCCTGGCTTGACCTCGTTACGTATTACAAACTCGATATATATCCAGTTATGACTCGTGTTTACCGATCATAGTTTGAGCGATTTCCATCAAGCGAACTTAAATCCAATACAGAGTCATGTACGTTACCACGCCTAGTTCTTCATGAGATTAGCTTAACAATTTACTTTTAATTAATGATGAGAGCATTTATTTAACAACTCAAATGATCAATTTTTTTCCAGTATTTCTCAAACATCTTATTTTTATTTTACCAACTAATCCATAAGACCACAAGGCCGATTTTTTTTACCAATTTGCCAATTTGGCTCTTATTCGATTGAATAAGGCTGGCACTACGGCTCTGTTTGGCAAGCCATGTCAGGTAGTTTATTTGATCAAAGTAACTTATTTGACCAAAATTTCAGGTACCTTATTTTTCTGAATGTGTTTGGCAAGTAGCTTATTTAAGCAAATAAACTACCTGAAATGAAATGCTACATAGTGTAGGATTTGGGATTTTAGGTACCTGAAATGGCTTTATATTCCTGTTTTATCCCTTCATTCAATAATATTTAATTATTATCATATCCGTTTATGTCATTTCACCAAAAATCAGATATCTTTTCAGCTAGTTTGTCAAAACAATTTTTAATATAATCAGGTACCTAATCAGCTCCTTATATTCAGTTACCTTTTCAGGTTTTATCTTTTCAGTTTAAGTTACCTTATCAGTTACTTTTTCAGGTTTCAGTTAACGTTTCAGTTTTTAGCTACCTTTTCAGTTCTCAGTTACCTTTTCAGCTATTTTTGTCAAACAAAGTCTACTATTGTCTTTTTACTTAAAACATAAATGTTTAAAAAAAATGTCCCAATATGTCAAGAATTCAATTTACACATCCACGTGTTATAACTTATAAGTAGCGACTGATCTTTGAAGGCTCCGTGTACAAAACTACAATAAAAAAGGGGAGATCGAATTGTAGGCACAAATACAATTCATCTTACACATGCATGCATGTATTACAAGTATTTGTTAACTCAAAACAAAACCCAATATACCTTATCCGACATCTAATATAACTATGTTTGATTTGATAATAACTATACATATAAATATATAGTACAGTCATAAATCCTTTATATATATAACCCCTCAATTCTCAATGCATATTTAAACCCATACTGTGTACGTTATAAACTAGACATGTTTGTATTTAGGTAACATAGTGTCTTCCCATTATTTCAAAGTAGTGTATCTTACAGTAACAAAACTAGTGGAGATGTGATATTTAATGTACACATACAATTCATCCATCAACTTAATTGTGGAACAATATATAACGAAATCGGAATTTAAAATGAAATATGAATTGAAAATAAACATTTAAAAACAAAATGATAGGCAAAGACCCCGGTTGAGAACAATATGTTAAAAGAGGTATGTTCAACGTACTAGATATGATACATCCCGCCGGTGGGCGTCGGGTATCATAAACCCACCGCCGGTAGGGTATTAGAATCGTATTTAGGTCTCATGTATCGTAAGGCTCTGATACTTTGGGAGAACCTTTTAAAATTATTATTACATTTTTTTTTATCATAAATTTTATACAGTATTTTCTTAGAAGGTCTTAAACTATAAAATATTCTGTAAATGATAGTTCAACGTACTAGAGATGGTACATTGAACATAATAACTCTCTAACACTATAAAATTTAATTAAAATCAATCTTTAATTTGTTGTTTCGGTATTCGTGAATTAACTCTTCAAGCGTTCCTCGTTTGCCTCTAGTGTTTTCGTTACTGTGAAACCAATCTAACGTAAACAGATTATAAATAAATTATACTCCCTCTGATCTAGACGAAAGGTAACATTGGAAAAATTGGAGTATTTAAGAAAATGTGGAAATAAGAAGGTGAAAAAGGAAAAGGCATGTGAGTCATGTAATTGTGGGTTGATATATATGAGTTATGTAGTGTATTCTGTGTAAATATTAAATAGGTATAAAGATAATTTGGTGATGCTGTAGGACAAGTAAGGTATATTACCTTTGATGTGATTCGTATGTTTATCGTAAGTGTTAACTTTGGTCTAGATTGGAGAGAGTAGTCCGTACCCAAGAAAAGTAATTATACAAGTATAAATAGGGTTTTCATTAAATTTAGAAGTATTAATTGGAATTTTATAATGCGTAATAACGCAGCTAATTTAATAAAAAAGTAAAAGAATAAAATTCAAAAAATCAGGCCACACGTAGGGGTCTGTGAACAAAGATAGGGAAACATAAAGTTGGTGAAATAGTTGGGAACATGAAAGTGAGTGTACTTACTACTTATGTTTGGTTGGTCTAAGAGACATGACGAATTGACGACACCTTCTGGAGCTCTGGTGTAAACCGTGTAACCTCTTTCTTTCTTTCATGTACATGCAGCATGCTGCATTTGTCATGCAATTCACTACCTAAAATTTAGAAAAATTGCTCAAATCAACGTAGTGGTCAGATCCTCTGAACAACAGTTACTAAATGCGGAGTAGTTGATTAAGTTAAGTAGTGAAGAAAATCGTAGTGCCATTCTGCAAATCGGATAAGATAAGATAATTAGTTGACATTTCTATGTTTCAAATGGTTATATATGGATCAATAAGTCTTCCTTCTGACGGGGCGATCCGTCGCAAGCTTGCGACGGGTCAAATCCCATTTATAAAGAGCAACTGGCAAGGCAAGCGCGGGGCTCCATTTGCACCCCACTTGCCCCCCCACTTGCTCTTTGTGAGGGAGATTTGACCCGTCGCAAGCTTGCGACGGGTCGGTCCGTCACAAACGAGAATTTGTGTATATGGATTTGATAAAGCTGAGCCGCTTCAAATAAACCGATTTGATAAGGTTGATGCGAGACTCAAACTTGCTTGATTTGAATATGACCCAAAAGCTGAATTAAGTCCAAATTTGAACCGTGATTGAACAAATGTTGGTCGATTTGAAATGACCTAGCTCGAAAAGACTGACCCATAATTAACCCGATCTAAAATGAATTGAAGTGGCCCGAAATGACCTTAAACGACAAATACCAAGTCATATTAATGTTATATACATCAAAATAAAGCTTTATTAGTTATTTACAACGTCCCAAATAAATAGCTAAATTTGAAAAAAAAATTATATCTCAATCAAAATAGTAAGTACCAATAATTAAAGTGTTAAACCATTAACCTAAAAGCGATCCGACCAAAATGACCCATATTCGAAAGCTCGAAGTGACCCGACAACATGTTACCCGAAATTGATATGAAGTTATGAACCCAAAATGACTCGATCCGATCCGATCTGAAATGTACAACAGACCAAAAATAATCCGACCCAAACTGACCTGACCGAATACCCATTTGCCACCTCACTACTTGTATTCCATATAGATGAGTGGAAAAAAAAAATTAATTTTAGACATTATGTTTTTGTATCTCATTCATTTATTCCACTCTTTTTATTGTTTATCCGTCTTAAACAAGAATTTTTGTAAGATAACAATTATCTCCGTTATACGACATACAATGACTTTAATAGCGTATTGCACTAATTATAATACTCAGTAATTTAAGAACTTTAGTTACTACACCAATTCGTTAGCAAGATTACCCTAATAAGTCATAACGTTACTCATAATCAATTTAAATAAAATCAAAAATAAAAACTATTGTGGAAAATCTTAAATTAATACAATCTTAATAAAATCTATTGTTGTTTTTATATACTCCGTAATTGTTGTACACTTGTACAGTTGTACCCCATGTAATACCCTAATTCTCATTGATACGGTCATCCCCCTAATAATAAAATATTAAGTCACACTAAAAATTTTCCCGCTCAATATTGTGGACTCTTAGTTGGGCCTATTATTTAGGAGAGTTTTCTAATTGCTGAAGTTAATTGTTGAAAGTCAGTTAGGGCCCACATATATTGATAATTGCTACATTATTACAACTTGCTTGATTGTAATCTTTGCTAAAAATGCGTAAATTTTGTGAAATCAGTGCTTAAATATTGCAACTTCGTAAATTATTATCTTTGCTAATAATACTGTGCACATATTTACACACAAATTTGTGCTAAAGTTTAAATTGTGCTGCAAATTTCATATATTTACTCAAATTTACTCAAATTATAATTATATCCATATTCAGTTTTATATATATTAACTTAACTTTTAAAAGTTATAATATCGTAATTAATACTTTTATTTATCACCAAATATCCATCCCGACATCGTCATCACAAACCTGAAAAAATATCAGGTCACATTATTAATTCATCATAAAATTAAGTTAGTTCTAAATTTATAATAATAATAATAATAATAATAATAATAATAATAATAATAATAATAATAATAATAATAATAATAATAATAATAATAATAATAATAATAATAATAATAATAATAATAATCTATAAATAATAATAATAATAATCTATAAGAGATACTCGTATTATTTTCTATTAGGTACATATCTCATCCATCATTAATCTACCCAATTGATTTCTCATTTTTCCTCGTACTTATCTTTTTTGTGAGAGACAACCTTATCCATCATCAGTGAATACAAACATGCCTATTTTCAATGAGACTAGTTTGCTCGCAATAAATATACTAATCTTATGATCCACATGTAAGTTACGTAAGATAAACTTTGTGTTTATTAGACCATCTTCATACAAGTTGGTGGCCTATGGGTCATGCATTTTGATAAAAATTAGGTGTGAAATTTGGATGACTTAGGCCCTGTTCTTTCCAGCTTAATTTCAGTTCATTTCAGTTCAGTTCAGCTTTATTTAGTTCAGTTCAGTTCAATTCAGTTTAGTTCAGTTTAGTTCAGCTCATTCAGTTTAGTTCACTTCAGTTCAGTTCAGCTCTATTCAGTTCAGTTCAGCTCAGCTTCATTCAGTTCAGTTAAGCTCTAATAAATTAAGCTCACTTCAGTTCTACACATCTTAAACTTAATTTTTTTTTATTAATATTAGTTATTTTTATTATTATTATTTTATTACTATTATTATTATTATTATTAATTAATTAATACTCCCTCCATCTCATAATTATCCCTCGTTATAACTTTGACCATAAATAAGTTTTAAAATATAAAAACTTAGACGTTATAACATAAAACATTTACATTCATCATAAAAAACAAAAATTGGAAACATATTTTTTAAATGGAAAAAAAATTGAATATAAATGAAGAGAAATCAAGTCAAAGTGTCGTTTCGAAAACTATGCAATACAAAATACAAAAATTATTATTAACTGGAGGGGAATATTCTATTAATAGCAACTATTATAAATATTATTAATATTACTATTACTATTATTATATATTATAATAATTATAATTACTATTATTATTATTTTATAAAGCTCAAAGCTAGCACAATTTAAAAGAAATTTACTACTACTACTACTACTAGTAGTATTATTGTTATTACTACTACTATTACTATTATTATTATTATTATTATTATTATTATCACTAATTATTATTGTTATTATAATGAAAGTTATGACTATCAAAATTTACTACTATTACTATTTACTAATATTATTACTAAGAGTAATGATAACAACTAATAATATTTATCATTATCATTATCATTATCATTACCATTATGATTATGATAACAACTAATAATCATAATTATTATTATTGTTGTTGTTGTTATTATTATTATTTTATTATTTTTTTTTATTATTATAAGATACGCGCAGCTTTTATTAGAATAAAATGTAAAGTTTACAAGAAGTTGGTGGGGAGCCGAGAGACAATCTGGGCCCCCACCCCCTTAGCTATGGAAAAACTAAGTCTAGTAAAGATATAAGCGGCCACCCGAGCCCCAGCATCATGAGATACCGATAATTTCTAAATCCACTTGAGCAAGTCAACAGCATCCAAGCCCAACTCTCTAAGCGAAGAGAAAGAGAAGGGTAGGAAACCATAGCCAGCAGCCGCGCATAAACCTCCATACTTAGCACATTTGCGCTGAGCAGCATCAGCGACAACCTGTCCCGGCACAAAATCGGACATCCCAGTCTGAGTCAAGGGGGAAGACCCTGTCAAATCAACACACACATCACGCCCTCTATCCCAGGAATAAAGTAGCAAATCCGCAGGACGAAGAGATCCGCCATGCCCGTCAACCAAACCGATATCAACCTCCTTGCACGTAGAAATACCAGACCTATAGCATATGTCAAATAAGGTGTCACGAACGAGATTATGCCGATGCTTAACCCCCACAGTACCAGTACAAGAAACAGCGTGGTCCCCATACACATCATGAGCAAACACCCGAGAGCAAGCATGACAAGGCCTAGATACCTTGAATAACGGAACACCTAGTCGATACCCCAGCACACTACGGTAAGTCCTCCTGTTCATCGTCTGACCCAACCCAGAGATAGGAACTGCACGCAACCAATCAGAGGCGTGGGCACCTTGCTGAGACTTCCACAACGCAAGCTGACGCGGTGTCAAAGAGAAAACAGATTCTGAAAAAGCAGAAACCGTCGCGAAATATATATCTGCCAATTTCTTCATAAGTTTAGGGGCAGCGATTTCACAAGGATCACATAAAAGTCAGAACCCGTAGCCTCTGAAAACACCCGCAAGGCATCGTCAAAAGTAGGACCAGCATCTACAATACCAGAAGGCCGTAGGAGCGTAGCCTGCAAAACTGCAGACTGCAAACGAGAAGCCACAAAAACATAGTGTAAAACATCCCTCGCAGCATAAACACCGAGCCCACCCAACTGAAAAGGGAATGTGGCAAGGCGTCACTGTCAATCCCCAAAACCAGGCCCAGACGCGGTGACTATACGTTTCAAGCTAGAACGAAGGGCTGCATCAAAGCGAAGATGGACATACCCAAAGACTCCATGGGAGCAAGTACGAAGAGAAAAATAGAGCTTAAAAATACCAGTACAAGCACGGAGGAGAAGCAACTCGCATTGCGGGTCCTCGGACCTCGCGGCTAAATCCATAAGCTCAATGGTCTTAGTCACTCTTCTCGCCACAAGCTCACTGCCAAAAATAGGACAAATACTGACAGATCCACCCAAAAAAGAGACACCACGCAAGGGTCGGGCAATAGTAGGGGGGAAAACACCGGGAAACCGACTCCGCGGATCCTCAATAGGCCAAAAGACCCCAGTCTTAGCCACATTAAGATGGAGACCAAAACGAGGCCCATCTACCATAATCAAATCCAAAACAGCCCCCACCTTCAAAGTGTCCCCAACAATGGTGCCGTCATCCAAATACCAGGCGTGCATAGTAAGATCAAAAGAGTCCCCGATTTTGCACACTAAGGGATGCAAAACCAAAGCGAAAAGCTAAGGGCCTAATGGATCACCCTGCTGAACACCCTGACAAGACCACAAGCAATGCTCCTTATAATAAAGACGGGCAGGGCTAGAGTAACAAAACTCCACCCAACGGGAAAGAACCGGACAACGACGGCGGACTTCCTGTAGCATAGTCACACGATCAACAAGGTTGAAAGCATTATGGAAATCAACTACCAACATAGACAATCTCACATCACCACCGCGGGCCTCCATGAGCCGATTCAAGGCATCCAAGATAGCCTCTCCTCCACCGGACACCCCAACCCCAAACTGTAGACCAGCAAAATAAGTAGACAAAGAAGGACCAACCAAACAAGCACCAACCTTAGAGACAAGACGCCTCCAGACAGTGCCAACAACGATAGGACGAAGACCCCCGCCTGGCTTAACACGTACAAGCGGCGTAAGCGGAGCGCTGGCAATGTACTCACCAAGGGCTATAGGGCACCGACCCTCCAAGAAAAGATTAACCACCCTAGTAACAGAAGCGATCAAATCATCAGAGACAGCCACAACAGCACCACTCAAACAGTCCATAAGGTGTTGGGCACGAAGCCCATCCCTCCCGCAAGAAGTGCCACGCGGGAAACCACGAATCATATCCAATACCACCGCCGAAGAGGCAACAAGAGAATGATGATCCACAGGCAAAGGAGGCAGCGAAGAAGATGGGGCGACATGATGCTTCTCTCGCAGAGCACCAAGAGTGGCATCAGAGTAGGGGGCGACGCCAGAGGAAGAAAGCACCCTAACAGCAGCAGTATAGTGACCATCACAAACCTTTCGCCGACACTGGCGGAGGTTAAGCTCACCCAAATCCAGTTCTTCCCCCACATGAAACGAAGGAGGAACCTCAGCCAAACACTCCTGCAAAAGCTGCAATCCCCCTCCTGGCACCCCTCAAGCAAGAATAGCCCTGGTAATACTCTCCTCCTGACGCTGTCGCCTAACATCCGTCCTACACTCAAGATTAGTCCTAGGAGCGAAGGTCTTAAGCAGACAAATAGGCAACACAAGCAAACGAACCCAGCATGAGAGATCACCAGGAGAGTCAGCCACATCATCCAAGACCCCCTTCAGAACCCGAGCAAACCCAAGGCGGCACTTAGGAGGAATAGATTTCATGGTGCGACGATGGCCCAAAGAAAATAAACGATCAAGCGAAGATACAGACCATTGAACAAGCTCAACCCCATCATCAGATGAAAGAACCGAGTGAGACGGAGCCGGAGGTCTAGAGATACCATGAATAATAAAGCTAACGATGCCATCACCACAATATGGAGGCGGAACTATGTCACCCCGACCATGCCGACACCTAGAACGAAACGTATGGGTTTTAAAGCACTCCCCACACAGCCAAAGCCCCATCCGCTTCAAAGTAATCTTAGCATTAGAGAAAACCGTCAGACTATCAGTAAGAGTTTGACGCGTAAGACCCATAGCACCAGCAATACAATGTCGATCCTGAAAATGCTTTTGCATGGCGGCCTTAGTAAGGCCCCTACCACTGCCATTCGGACACTCATGAATACAAGAAAAAGGACACTGAAACCGTACTAATACGGGCATGATCGGCAACCAAGGGAGATAGAAATAATTAAATAAAATAAAATAAAATACTCACAACTCACGTGCATGTACAAAACAAATTCACAACAAAACACGTGAATGGCAAGGCGCGGTGAAAAAAGGCCGCACAAAACACCATCAGATCCAAACACCATCGGCCTGAAGGGCAAGGCAACACCACCGGAGAAATGCCGGAGATACCAGCAGCCCCACCAACCGCCGCCTGAAAAAGCGTAGCTACCACGGCGCCGAACCCTAAACTTGAAAACTCGAAAACAGCCACATGACAGAGCGGCCGGATACTATCGACTGTCTACGACATAAAACAGGCGACGACCAACGACGCTCAGGGAAGGACGACGACCACCAGGTAACCCACAAACCACCAGGTGACTCCCACGATCCCACAAACCACCAGACGACTCCAACCCGCAACAACACACGGCCAAAGCGGGGACTGGCAGGCGTCTCAGGGCCAGGAATCCAATGTCGGTGACGGCAAGAACGAACCCACAAACTCACACCACCAAAAATACCGATACACTGCAACGGCAGCAGGCGCAGGGCAACGACAACGGCAGGAAAGACGGTAGAAATGGTGGTGGTCAGGAAAGCCGGCAACGGCGGCCGCAGCAGCAAGGTCTGGATTTAGGGCTGCAACAGCCAATGGCCAAAAGCCCTAATGCCCTAAATCGCAAATCGCTCTTCCTCACTAAACGCTCAGTTCAGCTCCAATAAGCTTATTTCAGCTCAGTTATTATTATTATTATTATTATTATTATTATTATTATTATTATTATTATTATTATTATTATTATTATTATTATTATTATTATTATTATTATTATTATTATTATTATTATTTCAGCTCAGTTCAGCTCCAATAAGCTTATTTCAGTTCAGTTTTATTTAGTTCAATTCAGTTCAGCTCCATTCAGTTCAGTTCAGTTCAGCTCCATTCAGTTCAGTTCAGCTCTGTTCAGTTCAGTTCAGCTCTATTAAGTTCAGTTCAGTTCAGTTAAGCTCTAAAAAGTCATAAAGAACATGGCCTTAAAAAAAATCATGTGAATATGTGACGATGACTTTAAAAAAAAAAAAAAAAAGAACCCCTTGACCCATGTGATGACCTAACACGTGGCACCTTTTGATAAGTTAGACACAAATAATAAGAAAATGAGAGAGGGTTTTGCGCACAAACAAAATTAGCAGTTGGTCTTGCTTCAGACGGACCATTTTGGTCTGAAGCAATAAGACGGGATTTTGTAACCACTTTACAGTTCGATGTAACCACTATTGAAAACAAGTTGATATAAGCTGTGGTTACATTTTATCAAAAAGTGGCAACATAATCCCGTCTTATTTTTCAGACGGAAATGGTCCGTCTGAAATAAGAATTTGTGTAAAATTATACCTTCAGTTGACAATAGCATTGTACAACCAATGTATATGTAATCGAATTTATGTGTATTTTTCCTGAACTTGTTTTAAGTTTAGTTTTTTAAATGCGTTCATAAACGTTACAGTATTACTCATAATCTTTACGACAAAGCTCGAAAAATTTATTTTACAACTCATAAACCAACGCTAGTTGTAGTGCAATTGATTTTATAGTTCATGAATCAGGTTTTGTGGGATAGAAAATAATGTAGCAGATGATTAGAAAGTGGGAAAATGGAAAAGTGTCAAATAACTATATACCCCCTTCTATTTATAATAATTTTCCTTATTTTCTTTTTTATCTATTCACAATATCTTCCTTATTTCTTTATCTAATAAATTTTTATACTTATTTTAATTACTCCACCCCACAACATTACCCCACAATACTCATACTTTATCTTATTTTATTCACTTCACCCCACAACAATACTTATTTTAATCACATCACTCTACAATAATACCCCACAATACATTCTCTCTCTCCAATCTTCTCACCCCACCACAATACTTTACCTTATTTAATTAACTTTTCTTATACTTCCTCCCTTCAATTCCACTCTACCACTTTCACTTTTGTACACTATTCACAAATGATCATATAATTCCAATTTTCTCTCAATATATAAGTAAAAAATATATTCATGTGTGATCTTGTTTGATTCGTATTTACGAGTACATTATTAATATCTAACTTTTATAATTTTTTTAAAACACGTAGCTAACGATATTTACCGCGTAAAACACGTCTCGGCAAATGTGAAAAAGTAATATGGTAGAGTGGAGTTGAAGGGAGGAAGTATAATTTTTGTTCCATCTTTGAATTGGAAACATTATGTTGAATCAGCAAGTCTTGCTTGCGACGGGTCGACCCGTCGACCCGTCGCAAACTTAAGACGGGTCAATTTTCTCTCACAAAGTGCAAGTGGGTGCAAGTGGGGGGCTCAATTTCCTACCCACTTGCACCCCCACTTGCACTTTGTGAGAGCGAATTGACTCGTCGCAAGCTTGCGACGGGTCGGTCCGTCACAAATGAGAATTTGTGATATTGAATAGGAGTAAGTATAACTTATGCCCCATCACATTTTAAGCTACAACATTTTTGAGAAAAATTTATAAATTGAAATCAATAATTTTATGGGTAAAGCTTTCATTAACTAGACATTCATGACATTACCCTCATTAGAAATTATGAAAAACTAATGATGTGTCAATTCTTTATCCTCATTAGAAATTATGAAAAACTAATGATGTGTCAATTTAAAATCTAAATATAATACATTAAAAATATAAGGATCAATAAATGTCGACCATGCATGTATGCGCGAGATCCACATGCACTAGTTAATTATTAAACTGCTAGATTTGTTGCGAGGTCATCTATGTGGATAAGTGAACTTTAGGTCATGTTCATGTCGAATTAAAGTCAGTTGGGAAGATTTGAGCCATATAAGGTTACTGTTGATTCTCAATTCGACTTTGAATTGTTTTTTTATGGTACACGGTTTGACTTTAGGTTGTCTTGAGTCAATTTTTTGTTTCACTAAAATCTCGTTTTGAGATGGACGAGTATGAGAAATTGACGCTTGTATGATTGTCTCTTGTGAAGATATCGCACGTGGATCTCCCACATCGGAGAAATAAAGGAGTGACTTCTACTTTATAAACCAAAGGAGCTATCATCCATTGTCAATTGTGTTTTGGAATGTAACTTCCTTAGACTTGTAAATTGGACACTTTCTCCTTCTCGATGGCGCAACCAGGTCCATATACGAATCTAACATGGTATAATTAGAGCCAAAGGTTTAGTTCCGGGTTCCGAAAAACGACGACGTTCTCGTCTCACAAAAAAAAAAAGCAAAACCGGGCTATTATTTGGCGGGTCCGAAAATCAACAACGTTCCCGTCCAACGAAATAGGTTAGAAAAAAATAGCGTTCATGTCGATCGATCAAAATATAATATATAGGTCTCCCACATCAGAGAAACAAAGGAGTGACATCTACTTTATTAACCAAGATGTTACTCCACATATTGCCAATTAATTTTAGAATATAACCTTCTTAGACTTGTAAATTGGACACTTTCTTTTTCTCGATGAGCGCGACTCAGACTCATATACGAATCTAAAACCTATGCACGCTTAATTATTAGTCCAGCCTGTAAAAAACATCTATCCAATTCATGACATAAGATATTATAGTCTTACTCATTTTTATGGTCATTAGTAAGAGAGTTGTTTCTTTTATTACTAGTAAGTAATAAAATGATGAACATGTTATAACTCCAAACATATGTTTCATATTAATTTGCTAGTAAAATAAAGGGTTACACAGGGTCTTCTACCGCGGGTTTTTCGTATGTAATCAATCATCCCTTCTTCTAGCCCGCTGATCACCCTTATCCACCGCCCCTATCCTCCCTCTTCTACTTCCCTAATCTCCATTTTAAATATGTTTTTTTTGCTTGATTTTGTTGTTCTTAATTGTTTTGTAGTGTTTTTTTATTTGCTGTTGTTTACACATTATTTTGGGTTAACAATGATTATTTTTTGTGATTTGAATGTAATTTAATTCAAGAGTAAGTTTCATGTTTTATTAGCCTTGATGAAAGGTTAATGTTATGCTTATAATTTTTGAAATTTGGTCTTCTCCTTACCTATAAATAGTGAACTTTGCCCATCACAAAGATCATCCACAAAAACATACAAACACATACATTAAAGTTTATAGACAAAGAGGGAGAAACCTCATTTCTCCATTAAAGGTTTATTGTCCAACAAAGTTTATCATCATGTTGTCTGGAGGTTTGTTCTAATATGATTAATAATAGAAATTACATTTTGTGATAATCATGTAATTCAATATCTTAAGGTTCATGTTATAACTTAAATTATTTAACATGTGGTATCAGAGCATTGTTTAATATGCATGATTATCCATTAAAAGGATTTATATAAATTTATATACTATGCGTAATAGATCTATTATTAACTCTATTTTATTACCATATGATCATTTAAATTCCTCCGTTCTAAATAGAGACTTAGAAGAAGAAGTCTACATGCGTCAACTTGAAGGCTTCTTAATTGAAGGTCGGGAAGACATGGTTTGCAAACTTAAGAAATCAATATATGGACTGAAACAAGCTTCAAGGCAATGGTATTTAAAGTTTCATGAAATCATCACTGCTTTCGATTTTACTGAGAACGTTGTTGACCCTTGCATTTATCTCAAGTTCAGTGGGAGTAAGTTCATATTTTTGGTTTTGTATATTGATGACATATTATTACCCGTAGTGACCTTGATTTATTATGTGAAACTAAGGATTATCTCTTTACTAACTTTGAAATGAAAGATATGGGTGATGCTTCTTATGTGATCGGAATAGAAATATTTCGTGATAGATAACAAGGACTTTTAGGATTGTCTCAAAAGGCATATATTGACAAAGCACTTGAGAGATTTGGCAAGATGACTTGTTCCTCTAGTCCCGTGCCACTTCATAAAGGAGACAAACTAGTTCTTGAGCACGTAGTGCCCAAAAACTCTTATGGAACAAGAAGAAATGGCAAAGTATCCTTATATTATGCATCTTCTAATTGGGAGTTTGATGTATGCACAAGTCTTTACAAGACCTGATATCAGCCACGTTGTTGGCATGTTGGGTAGATTTGAAAGTAACCCGGAAATTGCTCATTGGAAAGCTGCAAAGAAAGTGTTGAGATACTTAAAGGGTACTTAAAGGGAACAAGAAACTACATGCTCACATATAAAAAATCAAGTCATCCACAGGTGACTAGTTATTCCGATTCAGATATTGCTGGATGTCCTGACACTAGGATTTGCACTCTTGGCTATGTATATCTCTTATGTGGAGGTGCAATATCATGGAGGAATCAAAAATCCGAGTTGGTTTTCGGATCCACCATGATGGCTGAATATGTGGCATGTTATGAGCTTCAATTTAAGAAACATGGCTGCGTAGTTTTGTCTCACAGTTTGGCGCTTTAAGTTTTATCTCTAAGCCACTACTTATCTACTGTGAAAATGAAGCTGCAACATTTTTCTCAAAGCATGATATGATAACTAAGGGTTCAAAACACATGAACCTCAAATACCTATTACTAAAGTAAGATGTTAAACTAAATAAAATTGTCGTCGAATCAATAAGTACAAATTTGCCTGCAAAGAAAGTATTGAGATACTAAAAGGACTACATGTACCAACTTTTCAAAAACACACTGAAAGTATGGGTCTTACAGATAGTTCCTAATTTTTCATATTATGCCATTTGATTTCTAATTATGCACGACAATTATTGAGCTCTATATAGTATTTACGTACATCTACATTTTCTATTTTCTAATGTGTACACCTAAAATATTAGATGAATAAAAACAGAATAAGTCTTTTATATACAAGACATTATGTGAGCATTATGATACTCTTATTTATGGTCTAGGTATGAAATTTTTAATGCAGTAGTACATCGAAGTAAGCATGTTGCAAAATAACATGTACACGCCAAGACTCCCATTAATCGCCAGATTATCTAAGACACTTATGCTAACAATTAAAATATTTTAGCATATCATGTGCGCTTTATGATTTAATTATGAAAACATTAAAGTATCTTCCTAATGACCAAGTGGGAGACTGTAAGAAACATCTATTCAATTCATAACATAAGATGTTATAGTCTTACTCATTTTTATGGTCATTAGTTAGAGAGTTGTTTCTTTTATTACTAAGTAATAAAATGATGAACATCTTACAACTCCAAACATATGTTTCATATTAATTTGCTAGTATCATAAAGCGTTACACATTCAAGAGTAAGTTTCATGTTTTATTAGCCTTGATGAAAGGTTAATGTTATGCTTATAAGGTATGAAATTTGGTCATCTCCTTACTTATAAATAATGAGTTTTGCCCATCACAAAGATCATCCTCAAAAACATACAGACACATACATTAAGGTTTATAGGCAAAGGGAGAGAAACCTCATTTCTTCATTAAAGGTTTATTGTCCAACAAAGTTTATCATCATGTTGTCCGGAGGTTTGTTCTAATATGATTAACAATAGAATTACATTTGTGATAATCATGTAATATAAGATCTTGGGGTTCATGTTAAGACTTAAATTATTTAACACAACCAACCCTTTGTTATTCGTTTAACGATTAACTACTACGGAGTACTCCATACGTAAACATAAATATAGTTACACCATTTTTGGATTCTCTAATGAATGTCTAGCTACTCGTTACCTAGGTTGCACGGACACGGCAACTTTCGAGCCCATACGTGTCGGACACCGTGTCCGACACGGACACGCGAAGGACACGGCTCAAAACGTTTTGGACACTCCAAAAACCGTGTCTTCGGTTTTCTTTTAATTCAATGCCGTGTCGGACACGGCCCAAGTTGCTTGGACACGGTCCGTTTTCCAGGGACACGCCTAATTAGGCTTTACAAACCAAATCCCCCATCTTTTCCACTTCTCAACTTCTCAAACCAGTGTTCTCTTACACCAACAACCTCCTCGCCGTCGTCCACCGCGCAGTCGACCTCTCCCTGTCGAAGCCTCTCCCCGTCGTCACCAAGTTTTTGTGCCTTTCTTGGTTGTGAGTTTTCTCTAATTTCTCAAATTAGGGTTTATGTGTTTCAATTTCTCTACTTTAAATGGTTCATAAATTAAAATGTTGTTGTTGTTAAATTAAGGTGGTGTTGTTGAATAATTGAAGATTTGAAGTGTTGATTTGATCAAAGAGTTGTTTTACAGTAGGATTTATCAATAGGATTTATGGGGTGGGGTGCTTTTATCAGTAGGAATGATAAATTAAAGTGTTAGTTTGACTTTTGATGTCTCATAAATAAAAATGGTGGTCTTGCTGTAACATTAGTGTATTTTCAGTATTTGTAGTGTACTTATTTTTTTGACGCAACATTAATTTAGTTTAGGTGTAATACAAATTCTCATTGAAGACGGTGTATATTCGTTTTCAATAAAGACGGGTCAAATTCCCTCTCATAAGGAGGCAAGTGGGAGAGCAACTGAGATCAATTTGGTTCCCACTTGTATTCCCACTTGTCTCCTTATGAGAGAGAATTTGACCCGTTTTCGTCGAAGACGGATACACCTGTCTTTAATGAGACTTACCGTAGGTGTAAATGGGTACATAAAGTCTCATTGAAGACGGATCGACCCATCTTAAATTTAAGACGAGTCAAAGTCCCCTCACAAGTAGGGGGACAAGTGGGTACATAGTTTTGTAATTTGAAACTTTATAGTTTGTAGGACATGTTTAATTTTGACGTATAAGACATTAACATTGGTTCTTTTTCTCATTTTACGACTTTGTGGCCTTTAAAATGACCAAAATTTAGCTGTCCGTTATAATGGTCTTCAAATTCCCTTTAATTCAATATGTATATTGATTTTTTTTTGCCGTGTCCCGTGTCCTAAAAAATTTGGAGTGCCGTATCCCGTGTCCGTGTCCGTGTCCGTGTCCGTGTCCGTTTTCGTGCAACCTAGCTCGTTACAAGATAATATGACATTTAAAACATCTTCTCACAATATAATTATGCAAGCATCTTTTTTTTTTTTTTTTTTTTTTTTTTTTTTTGTTTTTTTTTTACAGAATTGTCTTTATATTGTCTATACAAAAAACACGCTAGAAAATTCGATTTAACTTAGGAGTCGTTTGGTTTACCGTAGGAACTTGTAATGACTAGAAAGTTGATTTCCCCATTAACTTGCATTTCATGTGAATTGGTGAAAACTGTTTGGTTGGATGTGGGAAGTGAATTTCCACAGGAATTGTCACTTAAGTAGGGGACCTAGGTTAGTAACTTCCTCCATTTTGGAGGAAGTGTAATTCATGGGAAGTTCAATTTCCCTTGGTTTTGGCAACCAAACAAGATCCCATATTTGTACTTCCTATGAATTACAATTCATGTGATTTTAAATGAGTAACCAAACAATCCCTAAATATCGGTGTATTTACGCCAAACAAATAACACAAATTCTCATTTGTGACGGACCGATACGTCGCAAGTTTGCGACGGGTCAAATCCCCTCACAAAGAGCAAGTGGGGGGGGGGGGCAAGTGAGGTGCAAATGTATCCCCCACTTGCTTTGTCACTTGATCTTTGTGAGGGAATTTGACCCGTCACAAGTTTGCGACGTATCGGCCCGTTTTCCAGCAAGATTTATTGAACAAATAAGGCAGTGAGAAGAATTTTTTGTCAGACTATGAATTTGTGCAAGGGTGAAAAATGAACATGATTCGGTTAATATTGAAGGAATACTTTAAACCAGGGACTGATTTCAAGAAAAATGTCGGTTTTATAAAAGCAAACAAGGCAAGTGGAGTTTCTTTGCTCAGGATTTGGCTTACGGAGTATTAAGTCGTGACTGCCCTTTAATTATACGGAGTATTATTTTTATCACAAGTTCTTACGCGTAAAACGATTAATTTTTATTACCTGAACTTTTGACCCCTTTTAAGTTTTTGACGGATAGTTATAATATTAAGCAAGACTTACTATATTTTTATAAGGTAAAAATATTATATTGATCCTTTTATTCTTTTACGAATCACCAATTTATATCATTCGTAACTGTCATTTAATAATATTTTTTAATAAGGTAAAAAAAACTATATTGATCCTTTAGAAATGTGAATTAAGCTAAAAACTATTTTGATGTGCAACTTAGATGATTCCTATCGCAATTCTAAAATATTATATCGAGATCCTAAATATTTTAATTTTACTATTCAATTTCCACCCAATATATATATATATATTCAAATTAAAATGTATCTATATCATTCTTTTGAATGAACGGTATAAGTTGAAGATACCGACCATCATCCCCCTACTACTAAAAGATTAAGTCAAGCTCTAATTTTCCCGCCTAAAACATTAAACCTACAATTGGGCTGAGCTTATATTTATACTCTATAGCATGGTATGTAGAAATAGGTCCAATCTTTTAGATTTAAATATCTATAAAAAGTTAATACTTCCTCCATTCAACTCCACTCTACCAAAAAAAATTTTAACATTTGCCGAGACGGGTTTTACACGGTAAATATTGTTAGCTATGTGTTTGCAAAAATTATAAAAGTGAGATATTAATAATGTACTCGTAAAGACGAATCAAACAAGATCACACATGAATATATTTTTTACTTATATATTGGGAGAAAATTGCAATTATATGATCGCTTGTGAATAGTGTACAAAAAAGAAAGTGGTAGAGTGGAGTTGAATGGAGGAAGTAATTCATAATTTACACAGTTTACCTCAAGTTTTTTATGTTGTTACTTTTTTTTATTCGAATTTTATGATTAAAAGTTAATTCATTTTTTTTATGAAAAGTTGGAACAGAAAAATACGACTAATTAACAGTAAAAAATTATACACTAATATCATATATTTCGTGGGAAAAAAACATATTTTTTTATTTAAAGTACTCATTTTCATGACTTTTTATGACTTTAATATTGTTTTTCAAATATGAGTAAACAATTTAAAATATTTAAAGTACCTATATATACCGTGCATTCATTGCACGGGGTCTATCCTAGTACTATTTCAAAAGAATTAGATAAGAGTGATACAGTCATACAGGGCATAAAATAAGAAACTTTAATAAATGCAAAAGCAATATTTTAATACCGTTTTTTTTCAAAGAAATGCAAGTCTTACCCTTTAATTGGTCCTCAACTTTAGTCTTTAGGTCTCCAGGTTGTTTATGGCTTGAGTTTACTCTTAATTAAGCAACTCGTGAATTTGTTGGGACAAGCTTCACCACGCTCTTAAATAAGCGTGCGATTAAATCTCCCTAGGAACAAATCAAGAAACGTTATTGGTCTATTAGAGCAACTCCAATGGCAAGCTACATGACCTTGTAACTTGCCTTTCTACATCATTTTTTTAAGCTACATAACTTTCAAGCTACATCGCCCTCCAATGGTAAACTACAATACATTGTAGCTTACAATACCTCACATGACAATAAATACTATATTTTATATTATTTTAATATTTTTTAATTAATTATTTTTGTCATTTAAATGTCAAGCCATGTAGCTTGGGCAAGCTACAATGGCTTACAAGCAGGGTAATGTTTTTCGTCTCCAATGGTAAGCATATCGCTTGACAATTTTTAATAATTGCAAGCAAGTCCCTAAATGCAACCATTGGAGTTACTCTTAACCATAGTCCAAACCATATATTTCCTCCCTTCAACTTCATTCTACCACTTTACTTGTCTTTGGATAAGTATTTGCAAAAATTATACTCCCTACAATTCAATGCAAACTACCCATTTACTTTTTATAGTTCAAACTTTCAAAACTTTGACCGTTTATAGATCGAAATATATAGAACTTTGAAAGACGGAGTAATATATTTGGCTTTGTCACGGAAATATATTTCATAAAATTATATTTTTTTGTAAAATAATTCTATATATAAACGAAGAAAAACGCGGTCAAAACGTTGCCTCGAATACCACGCAAGAGCAAACGGGTAGTTTGGATTGGATTGGAGGGAGTAAAAGTCGGATATTTTTAATATACTCGTAAAGACGAATAAAAAAAAATCACAGATGAATATATTTTCACTTATATATTGAGAGAAAATTGCAATTAAATGCCGACTTATGAATAGTGTACAAAAGTGATAGTGCTAGAGTCGAATTGAAGGGAGGAAGTATTTGTTTCGCGTAAATATTGCACCATATATTTAATCGCACCATATATAGTAGATTTATAAAAGCAAACAATGATTCGGTTAATATGTGTTAAATTCTTTATCGGGCATGGACCGTATCCGCATTAAGGATAGAGAGTGCACTTTATAAATCGAGGAGGTTCTACTCTAAAACCAATTGAGTATAGAGGGAGTAGCCCTTGCCTTATACAGTGATAAACTCTCCCTTATTTTATCAATTAATGTGGGATTATATTTTTTTCTTTTTCTTTTATGCTCAAATCTTTTTACCATGGGCTCTGATACCATGATAAAATATAGAACCATGGGCTCTAATGATTCTAATAGAAAGTAAAAACCCTAGAATATCTATAATATGGTAACCAAATATATTTCATGCCACAATATCAATATCATATTCTACGATATATTCTAATATACTGTTTCCTTATCATCCCCCTATGATAAGGAAACAGTATATTAGAATATATCGTAGAATATGATATTGATAATATTGTGGCATGCAAATATATTCAGTTACCATATTATAGAGATTATAGGATTTCTATCCGAATCAATAGAGTGTTACATATACTGGCACTCCCTGTAGCCTGTTGGTTAAAAGCCTCACAGCTTTACATGTTTCATGCGGCCCAGGCCCGATAAAGAAGTTTACATTGGTATCAGAGCCTCTCGCTCTTGAGGCCTAAATAATATTTTGTTGCCATGCCGGTAACTTATGATGCCCACCGGCGGGATTGGTTTTAGTTATTTATTTTATATGTTCAAATTAATTTTTGTCCAAAATAATAACAATAATGATAATTTCTCATCCCCCGCATGATGTCATCCAACGGTAGGTCACACGCCTAAAAAATAGCAAAAAACGAAAGAGATTAAACTATTTTACGAAAAAGGGTCGCTGCTGAAAAACTTCGGGTTGTCCCGAGCGAGAGATGTGCTTCCCAAGCGGGACAAGTTGATCCCAAGCGAGACAAAGGTAGAAAATGGGTATGTTGACCTTCACGAGCGGGACAAAGTGATGTCGAATAACCCGTCTACATTACCTGATTAACTCTTCTTACGACTCCAAATCTTCTTCAATTAGGAAGTAGTCTTTCTACGGGTTTTCTAGGTGTCCTCCTAAACAAGACAAATACGCAATTGTACAAAATCTTAGCCTTATGAAAAAGATGGAATTTCGAAATACCTCAAGGTGATGACTTTCTTACCTGGAAAGAAAGAGAACGAAGAGAGGAAGAATTATGCGCAAGACTTAAGGATTTTGGCGAGGAAATAAGAAAGTTATGTGAGTTTCAAGTTTTCACAAGGTGTGATAATAGAGAGAAGTTGGAGGTTGAAGATGGTGAAACGTTTTCATAGTTTTCGAGGTGAGAAAGATGAGGGAGATGACACTAAAAGAAAATAGAACTCGGCGACTGCTATTGGCGACTGAGTTTAGTCGCCAAAATGTATTTGGCGACTGAAACTAGTCGCCAGCCTCCAGTTGTAGACCTTACTACCTTAGTCACCAAATGAAATTCGGGCGACTGAATTCGACTGCCAAAACCGTCGTCAGATTGAAGAAATGACGACTGAAAGGAGTCGCCAATTTGGCGACTGTTTCCCATGGGTTGGTTTAAAGGATATGACACAAGGAAAGGCCAAACAAGGCTTGACTTGTTCCAAACCTCAAAGTGGGTCGATTCCACTAGAATTTCGAGTAGAACCCATTTACGGGTTCCAAACAAACGAGAATGAAAGGAATTCTATCAACGAGCCTAAAGTACGACTTAAATATAAATTAAGGCTAAATAATAAACAAATAAATTATTGAAAATATTCGAATTCTAAATCGAAAATTGCGGTGTTAGTTAGAGTTGATGGTGGGTAATAGAGGAGGAGAGAGAAAGTCTGGTAAAACAGTTTACAAGAGTTATCGTCGCTGTCGAGATTAGCAAAACAACTCCGAAGTGGCAATTTCGTAAATGGTGACGTCAGCCAAGGGTATAAGCACACTTAATGTAGTATCCCTCTACCATCCTCTCTTAATACTTCTAAAAAAATCCAAAAACGACTTCACGTGAATAACAACTTTATGTGAATCTAATTTTTCCGGGAATTTAATTGGTTCAACCAAACAACCCCTTATATTACGAAACTACGGATTATCAAATTACTGACTAGTGAAATAGTGATATATAGTTATATACAATGTACGTGTCAATGTACACAAGTGAACAAGTAGAAAAAAAAGGCGCAAAAATAAATGAAGAAGAAAAGAGACAGTGTCGGTTGCAAAACGATGTGTTTAGGGAACAAGCTTAGCTAGTAGGTCGGCCAAAAGCCTAACATTGATACCAACACTTTGGAGAACTGTTTGTCCCTCTTTTCTTTTTTCCTTTATTTTTTTTCCCTTCTTTCTTTTCCCTTCTTGTCTTCTTGTCCCTACAATTCAATTTTGCTTCTACTTTGTCACACTCACATCTACTCACACTTCTAATCACCTCTATATATACCCAACATATCACCTAAACAAATTAAAGTACTAAACCAAAAGTTTGCTAAATTTGAAAAAAGCTTCAATCTTTGACAATTTGGTGCAATTTTAGCATATGGGTAGTTATTAGATTTGAAAAATCTCGTAAAATGGAGCTTGAATTAGGTCTTTCTCTTTCAAATTGCACTTTTCATAAAATCCCAAGTTTAGAAGAATTGGATCTTATTGGTTATGTTAATTGTGAAGGAAATCAAGATTATTATGGTGATAATTTGAGTAGTTTATTATCTTGTGGAAAGAGTAGTGTTAATGATGGTGATTATGATCAAGAAATAAGGAATTATGATGATAATGAGAATGGTTTGTGTAGGAAAAAAAGAAGGTTTATTGATGAAGTGGAAAGATCTGAATTTTGTAAACATGAAACTCTTCCTCTTTTGCTTTGGGATAAGCACCCTAATGAAGATGATAGTGAACACAAAAGACTATGCACATCTACTTCTTTCACAATTACCAAGTACTCTTCTTATCTTTTCCTCTATTTTATATCAAACCATATCCATCATACCGTCACAAAGCTTGCGTCGGGTCAAATAAACTCACATGGATAGATAAAGATAAATCATTTGTAATTCTCTTGACTTATCTACTGTTGTGAGTGATACTTGACCCGTCACAAAACAAGGAAAACTATGCGATCGTCCATATTGCACCAATGAAAATAAGTAACCATTTTATAATTATAAATTGATTATTAGCGATTCATTCGAAATTTCTTGAATTATTGTGTAAAACCTTAAAAATACTTTCGCATTTCAATGATGTTTACAGTTTCTCTAGGCACTTGATAATATTTTTTTTATAAAAAAAGAATTATTAGGAAGATTTCTTTATAAAAAATTGTGAGTCATTCAATATTCTATTTCACTAGATTTTATTTTCCTAATATAGTAATATGTGCATTTTTCTATCATTAACGAATCTTAGGAATTTCACTATTGGATCGTTTTTATTAGAAAAATCTAACGTTTATCTTGTTAGGCAAGATGTGCGTTTTTTCAATAAACCATGATTCTGAATTCTGAATTCTGAATTCTATCATTTTTTTAAAGAAAAATCTAACGTTTATCGTTTTCATTAATTCTTCTGGATTAATCTCAATGACAAATTATGAATTATGATTGTTTTGTTTAATAAATTATGAATATTTTTATGTAGAAATGAGAGTGATGAAGTTGTAGGTTGGCCACCTATAAACACCTACAGAAAGAAGCAGCAGAATGATACCCACCAACAACCGCACCACCCCGGCCGCGGTATAGGGAATTGTCAGGCGACGGAGAACGGTGGTAGCTGCGGCGGCAGTCCACGGTCCATGTACGTGAAGGCGCAAATGCAAGGGTGTTTAATAAAAAGGAAAATTGACTTGAAGCTATACAATTGTTATGAGACTCTTACATCCTGTTTACTACAAATGTTTGGCAAAGGTAATTCTTTTGTCAGACGGTCTCTTAATAAATTTATTAAGAGACATCTTATATGACTTTTTAAAACTCCGTATCTTTTGAAATATTAAAATTTAGTGAATTTGGCAAATTAAATACAGGTAAAGATAGAGTGGATGATTATAAGCTCACATATCAAGATGAGGAGGGGGATTGGCTGCTTGCTGGAGATGTACCATGGAGGTATAATTTCATTCTCAATTTTTTCTTTATTTCTTACTCCGTATGTTTGATTTTATATCTAAGGCCGTCTTATATTAAAAAAAATCATGTGAAATATTTTTTAAAACCGTTTGTTTTTAGTTAGAGAAAGTATTTTAAAAGACCGTCTTACTAAATTAGAAAAAGAAAAATTCAATAACTAACCCTCAACCGTGGTATATAAGAGACCAAGTCTGACGTAAACATTGAGAAACCGTCTTTTAACGGGTTCTTATATGTGAGAAAAAAATTTCACCTAAATTTTATTGAAAGACGGTCTCTTAACAATATTTGTATATTAGTTTTCATTTGCTTGTTAATCTCATGGGTCCATATTGGAAAGAGATTGTATGACTAATGAGTGTAAATAATGAAACTCATGCATTGTAAGTTTGTAACAAATGTGTTGCATGCATGGAATAACTCTTATCAAAGTAAGACAGACATCATTGAGAGTTATCATAACAACATAGGCATCATATGGGTTTGGTGCTTGATAGTGTAATTAAAGGAGAAAGGTCAGATTTGGCAGCTGTTTGCTTCCTTTTTTTGGCTGTTACTTATACTTGTTGTTTGCTTTACTTTAACGTAAATCTTTATTAAAACGAGTTTTCAGTACCAGTTATTATCCGTCTTAAGTTTAAGACGAGTCAAATACTATAAATGGTGATAATAAAGACATAGACGCCATCTTAATGTTAGCTGATTGATATCTACTCTATTTTTATGAATTTAGTGCGTATAATATTAGCTAGGATTAATGGTTTAAAATGAACTACTTTGTACGTCTTAATTGAGAATTCTTACATACTCCGTAGCTCATATTTGTTGTACAGATTAGCTGAAGTAGTCTTTCTGTTCTCATTTCACAAATACATTTCAAAATATATATGAGGAGACTTTGATTGAATAATATTGTAAAATTAAACAGTGTTACAACAATTACGATAATTTTTTTTTCATTAACGCTATGAATCCTCTAAATTGCAGAACGTTCATACAGTCGGTCCAACGTTTAAAGATGTTAAGAAGAGATGATTGATCAAAGATTTTTCGGAACCATTTGGAGAGTGATTAAGGGCCTCTTTGTTAGATGTATTACATAACTTTGTAATCCTTTCCTCTATATTTCACCCCCTCCAAATGATTGTAATTGTAATGTACGGAGTACCTACTTAGTCGTTAATATAAAAGATAGCTTCGTTTTATTATCTCGATTTTATAATAAATATGTTGTCTGGTTGAGAAACGGATTGTTTTGTAGTAGTAAGTCTTCAACTATACTAAATTATAGCATGTAGGGTGATATTCTCTATACTGATTCATATGTAGACATTCTTTTTTAACAAAGAAACAACTATCTATCTATCGATCTATCCAGTTACGAAACTGATACACCAAATTAAAGGTCATGAGAAATGAACAGGCGCCGTGGCTTGTGAATACTGAATAGTATGACGCAACCGAATAGGCGATGAAGTGAGGTCAACAAGCTCGTCAATCTTTTATTAATGGTGAAGAAAACCACACCAGTGAAGGCATGTTGATGATGAGCTGAATCCGTAGCTCTAAGAGTGCAGTAGCAAACGCTTGAAGTATACATTCAGCGTGGTTCAACACGGGTACGTTCATTGTTGAGTTTGTTCATGCATGGCTCACCTCGAGTTCATTCGGGTTTTCGATTCATATTACTATGTTGTTCTCGTGGATTCCATGTACAACCTAAGGCTAACAGATACCGACTTCCACTTGTGGAGATGGTTAGAGTATCGTGGAAGTCGGTTAGAGTATCTCCAGTTGAATTGGGACAACTTTGTAGTTGTGTATGTTTTAGTTAGATACGAGTCCATTGAGGGTTATACATGGGTGTTACACCATTCAAAGTCGCTTCTTTGAATGGCTCCAGTCACTACATTTATGCTAAGTCTGGTTGCAAAATAGCTCATTTGACAACTATTATCGTCATATATGAACTGCCCATAAATGAAATGCCGGATTTGCCGACATACCAGCCCAATCACACGACAAAGTGTATGGTGATCAGGGCTGGTCAAACATGCGTTTCGACTTGGCTCGACCCGCCCACCGATACATTTGTACCCGACCTGACCCGATACTGGCCCGACTCAATCCAACCCGATCTGTTACCTGCCCAGCCCGACACGCCAAGTATAAGGCCGAGCCCGTGTCGAGCATATCGTACCGAAGGCCTATCAATGAACTTGAGAGGCCATGTTCCAAATATCAATTTGAGACTCTAAATTGGTCCCTAATCTGTTAAGAATATTTCCTAATATTCGGTTTCCTTATTCTTGTCTATAATTATTTGTTAAAATTACCATCTCCTTGTATTTTCCTTATTCCGTTCGTACCTAGATTAGATAACTCGTATATTCTAGATCTTTCTTGTAATCGATATAAAAGCATTGTAACCCCTGTACTATTTTGCATCAATAATAATAAACACAATTATTCAATACTTTACATGGTATCAGGAATTTTCCGATCCTAAACCCTAATAATCGTCTCAAAACCAACCACAAAAATCCTTCGATCTCCTCCACCCTCGACCTCCATATCGAGTCCTTCGAGCACCATTGCTAATGCTCACGACCCAAACTCACCACTTTACCTTGTTAACTTGTCTATGATTAACAAGCTAACTCCATTGACGTTTATGCAATGGCAAGACCAAGTTTCGTCGTTCCTTTTTGGTTATGATTTACTCAAATATCTCGATGGCCTCTACCCTTGCCCCACCGAAACCGTCATCGAACCCACCGATGCTGACAAAAACGCCACTGCTCCCAACCCGGCCTTCATGACATGGAAGCGCCAAGACCAACTCATTAAAGGAGCCATTCTAGGCACACTCTCACCCGAAACTCATGCTATCGTCATGCGTACCCCAACCTCCCATGATGTATGGACCACACTCACCAACACCTATATATGCTAAATCATCCTGAGGCCACATCTTCCAAGTCAAAGACCGCCTCAAATCAATCTAAAAAACAACCGATCAAACTGTCTCCGACTATATGCACAACATCAAATCGTGCACCGACAAACTTGCCATACTTGGAAAACCCATGGAACCGGAAGATACCATTGCTCATATCATCCGTGGTCTTGACTACTCCACCTACAAACCCCTCATCGATGCGGTCAATGCCTGTGACGATCCCATCTCCTTTGAGGTTCTTCATGAGAAACTCGTCAACTTTGCACTCATCCAACAACATCACACCACACCCGCACCTTTCCATGTCTCTGCCCGGCCACGCCGCCTCTACCAGCCGTGCCCCATACGAAACTACAACTCCAACACCTCTCGTGCCCCCCACAACTCCGCCCCTCAAAACAATGACTCCTACACCCCCTGCCCCTTTCAAGGGCAAGTGCCAATACTGTCGAGCTATCGGCCACGTTATCTCAACTTGCTAGAAATTCAAACGTGACTATCCCAATGTCGTGTTCCCACCATCCAATGCCTTCACTCCCAACACCCAACAACCACGCTCGTTCCAACCACAAGCCCACTCTGCCACCGTCCCCACTACCGACACCTTCTCACCCCGCCTTTGGCTAGTTGACACCACATTACCAATGATCTCGACAACCTCGCTCTTCACAACCAATATGACGGGAGCGATGAACTCATCATCGGGGATGGCTTGACCCTTCCCATATCTCACATAGGTTCGTTTCATGTTAGTCTTTCCACCACTTCCGTCCAAACTTAACTTCAATAACGTTCTTTTTGTTCCCACCGTTTCTCGCAACATCTTATCGGTCTCTCAATTTTGTCTTGATAATAATGCTTATTTTGAATTCTCACAAACTCAATTTTTTATAAAGGATCGTCTCACGGCTAGGACTCTTCTAAGCAGACCGTCTAAAGGTGGCATCTATGAATGGCATCCTCCTCACACGTCCGCACATTTTCAATCTAATATGAGTTCCAACCCACACAATGGAAGAAACAGCAATTCGCCGCTGATTAGCGGCAATAATTTCTACAAAATATGAAAAATCAAATGCTTCATAATATAACCAAAATGTGAAACTTATATGCTACAAATTACGAGTACAAAGTAAAAACTCAGTCTAATTCAGTATAGGAATGTGAAAAATTTAGAGTAAATCGTACAAAGACTTTTTAGTCAATGGGGGGTAGAAGATTGAGATTACATGAAGCAGGTAAAGAAACAAAAATGGGAAATGTAACTTAGTCAGTCTCACTCATTTGAGATAACTAATGCCATTTAGGCCCTGTTCTTTTGGACTTAAACTCACCCCCTTTAAGTTCAGTTCAGCTCCTATAAGTTCAGTTCAGCTCCTATAAGTTCAGTTCAGTTCAGTTCAGCTCCTATAAGTTCAGTTCAGCTCCTATAAGTTCAGTTCAGTTCAGCTCCTATAAGTTCAGTTCAGTTCAGCTCCTATAAGTTCAGTTCAGCTCATATAAGTTCAGTTCAGTTCAGTTCAGCTCTTATAAGTTCAGTTCAGAAAAGTTCAATTCTTACAAATTAAGTTTAGAAAAATTATACGAAATATATTATTTATGAAAACCGATATAAAAACATTTGACATTAATTATTGGATACATACATTATCATTGAGACCGCCCGAAGAAATTGTAGAGTATTTCAACTATCGACATTCATTATTTTTGAATGAAAGTTGAAATGACATTTGGTTAATTGAAAAAAAGGTGGAAGATGTTAACAAAATATGCTCTAAATGTCACAAAAGTATCAAATGTCTATTATTGTTTCTACATTCACACTCCATAATTTTATAAGGATGCATACTCTTGGAATACCTATTATACAACATGACGTGAATATTCAAGAAACAGTAGATTCAGACATGTTTGATTATAAGCGGGAAAATGCCATGTTCAAGATACGAAACAAGATAGTAAAAAAACATTTGGCGAGACAATGGATTCGTTGTTTCGAGTGGTAGTGAAGATGAAGAAGAAAGTGATGAGGAAGATGATGATATAGAAATAGATAGTTAAAAAACGATGTAATATGTAATTTATTTTTTTATCGTAATGTAAACGTAGTAATCTGTATCAACAAACAAATGTATATAAATCGGAATAATTTTATTATCTTACCTTATGTTTTAGAGTATATTTTTTTTTGTATGACAACCCTTTCCAAAAGATAATGATTATAATAAAGTTCAGTTTAGTAAAGTTTAGATTATATAAGTTCTATTCAATTAAGTAAAATTAAGTTCAGAAAAGTTCAGCTCCTATAAGTTCAGTTCAGTTCAGTTCAGCTCCTATAAGTTCAGTTCAGCTCCTATAAGTTCAGTTCAGTTCAGCTCTTATAAGTTCAGTTCAGTTCAGCTCCTATAAGTTCAGTTCAGCTCCTATAAGTTCAGTTCAGTTCAGTTCAGCTCCTATAAGTTCAGTTCAGCTCCTATAAGTTCAGTTCAGAAAAGTTCAGCAAAATTCAGTCCAAAAGAACAGGGCCTTAGTTTGGGAAAGTAAATGAATTTCATGCGGCTGAGTTGTAGCTTGATGGAGTTATAGAGATTAGTATAATACTCCTGATAAAAGGCTTTTAATTACTAAGGTATAGACTATTTATAAATCTTCATTGAAGACGGGAATATGTATTTTCAATGAATAGGGCCATAGGGGTACGGTTGTCAGTTATAAAAAGGCAAGTGAAAGACCAAGTGGGTACCCATTTACCTCTTTATGATAGGTAATCCGTCTTGTTTTCATTGAATACAGATATATCGGTCATCAATGAGACTTGTTTTACCCTATTAATGAACTTTAGAAATTTTGTGCCCCAATTCTTAGAACTGAACCGCACTCCCTTTGGGCCGCCCCCGATCCCACTTGACTCGCACTCTAGACCGGGTTTGGGCCCACCTCCACCAGGCTTGGCGCAGCCAGCCCTCATCCACGGGTTCAGCAAGTCAGGCCCGACCCGCATGTTTGACCATCCCTAAATTGGTGCACAAATTCTCATTAAAGACGGACATTATTTGTCACAAGTTGAAGACGGACTCTCACAATATGCAAGTGGGGGGCCAAATAAATCCCCCAATTGCTCTCTCATTTGCATATTGTGAGAGGGCATTATCCGTCTTCAGCTTGTAATGGATACTGTCCGTCTTTCTCTTTGAAATTGGTGTGAGTGTGTGACCTTGTTTAGGGGTGCTAACGAGCCGAGCCGAGCCCGAGCTTGGCCTTGCTCGGCTTGTGCTCAAGAACCAAAATTCGAGGAAAATCTTCTATAATCACACAAATTCGAGCTGATCACGAGCTTTTCGAGCCGAGCCGGTGTTTGCTCGGCTTGACTCGTTAAACTCTCGAGCCAAGCCCGAGCCCGAGCCGAGTTCACACGAGCCGAGCTTTGACCGAGCCCATCTTGAGTTGCTCGCGAGCTGTCTCGTCTCATTATCACCCCTAACCTTGTTCCGATAGAATTTAAAATTTTTCCTAATCAACTAGAAATAAAAGTTGACTGAGCACATGGATCGTGACATACAGATTCCATATTCCACCAAGGCAAGATGAGGAAGTAATGAAGCAACAACTAAAATATTTCAATTTATTCATAGAAAATCAAGTTGCTCACCATTTCAGGAACCTCCATCCTTCATTTCTTCATACTCTCTTCTGTATTGCAACTCAGAATACCAGGTAATCATTTCTTTTACATATATTTTCTTTCAAACTTTTTTCCCTTCATTTTTAGGCTTTGAAGGGTATTTCTCTGCTAGAAATTCCCTTACTATTGATCTATTTTAAATGCTGGATTTTGGGTTATATACTTATATTTATGGGTTTTGTATGCAAGTTTATTTGTTGTAATACTGTATTTTGCATGTGCAAATATATGAGCTGCAGCTGCCTACTTACAAATCAAGTTTGTTGTTGTTTTCTACCTGTTCCCCTGTCATTTGTTTACCTTTTATATTGATTGTATAGAGTAGTCTAATCAGGCATAAATAAATGATTGGGACGGAGGGAGTATTTTTTAGAGGGATCATTTGAGTTGCAAAGGTTTGAGTTGCAAATTCATACAAGGTTGAATGAACTAGGAATCTAGGGTCCTCTTCGTTTTTACGGGGAAATGGAGGGTCCATTATCGAATCAAACGGTTCAGTATAAATTAAGTAATGGAGTGAAGAAATGGGGAGGGAGTAGATTTACCTAAGATTAAATCTCGGCCAATGGAGAGAAAAAAATGAAGAGGATCCTGACTCGGGTTGATTAGCATTGCCGTTAATTGATGTAACTAAAGATTGGTTATCAGGGAGAAAAAGGCAGTTTTTATGGTTTCTGTAGGAAGATGTATAATTGACCTTTTTTTAGCAAGTTCCATTCTCATTTGTCAGATTTTTTTGTTTTAATAATTTTTTTTTCCTTAAAAATGAGCCACAAAAGTATTGTTAGATGTTGAAAGATTTAAGAACAAACTTTATTAGTCTTAATAAATCAATACAACCACTCAATGAGTTCACCAGACATCAGATCTGCACTTATCAGGTAGTCGGCAGCTAGTGACGGAATGATGATTTCAATTTACGGGTGGAAAATTATAGGAGACAGAAAAATCAAGAATTATAAGTAAAAGTTTCAATTTTTCCATCACTTGGAGAATGACTGACCCTGCTTGCATCCCTCGTTCTTGTATGCATCCGAAACTCTTTATGCTACTCCTATATGTGGAGTAGTTCATAATGGTGTTTTGCTCCTTTTGCAGATATATATATCAGTCATTGGTGGTCTCATTGTGAGGCACGTTGTCTGAAGTTGGCCATAACCAGAGAAAAAATGGTTGTCGACAAAGGAACTATCTTGCTTGCTCTTGTAGAAGTGTAGAACGACACTGATCATTGGACTTATGTTCATAATTTCTACTGAAGGTAGTTGGGAATTAGTATAATTTACCTTTACTCTTGCTTAATACAAGTGTTTTCTTTAGACTTTCAATTGATTGCCGATTAGCCCTCTCTTGGGATTTTTACAACTGCTGTATCTAACGAAAGCTAACTTATTGGAGCTACAGACAATTTTGCTGCTCCATACTCGAAGCTTTCTGGAAAACTTGACAGATCCAAGTACTAAAGAGGGGGGTGAATTGAGTATTGATTATTAGCACTATTGAGTAAATCATACCAGGAGTATTGAGTAAACTATGCCCCTTCGACCTCTCCGCCTTCCAAGGCGATCCCCCCGTAAATTTGTATTCATCATACTAATCCTGCTTGTGCCCAGTATCCTGTTCGGAATTTTTACACATCACCAAAAAATCACGTACTTCCTCCGTCCTCTTTGGGATAAACCGCCTCCATTGTTTTCCCATTTCCCTCACTATTATGCTGAGAATGTGTCCATGGATCATCTATGCCACCTCCACGGTTGGGCGGTCCGATCACACCCTCGACGAGTATTCGATGCTATTATATTTAGCAACGAGCTTGAGTTGCTTGAAATCCGGTGGCACGAGCTAGAACCCTATGTTACCAAATTTGTCATTATGGAATCCAACACTACCTTCACCGGCATCCCTAAACCTCTTTACTTTGATTCAAACCGTGCTCGATTTTCTTTTGCTGAAAGTAAGATATCCTATGGTTTATTTCCCGGCCGGGTTAACAGTCTCAAGCCTCACGAGGATTCGTTTGAGCTCGAAAGGCAGCAAAGGATAGCAATGAACCGGATAATTCGACAATCGGGGATTTCAAATGGTGACCTCCTTATAATGTCGGATGTCGACGAGATTCCGAGTCCCCACACAGTGAAGCTTCTTCAATGGTGTGACGGGTTCCCACCAGTAATGCATTTAGAGTTAAGGCATTATATGTATTCGTTCGAGTTCCCTGTGGACTACAGTAGCTGGCGAGCCTCTGCCCACATCTACGGCCCATCAACCTGGTATCGACATTCTCGATTATCAGACGTCATTCTTTCGGATTCTGGTTGGCATTGCAGCTTCTGCTTTAAAAATCTTCAAGATTTTGTGTTCAAAATGACAGCTTATAGTCACGCTGACCGTGTTAGACGAAGGGAGTTCTTAGATCGTCAACGAATTCAAAAAATCATTTGTAAGGGGGATGACCTTTTTGATATGCTTCCTGAAGAGTATAGTTTCAAGGAGTTGTTTAAAAAGATGGGATCGATTCCACGGTCTTCTTCCGGAATTAATCTTCCTGGTTATCTGTTGGAGAATGCTGATAAGTATAAGTTTCTCCTTCCAGGCGGTTGTGTAAGGGATCGAGAAATATCGGGTTGATCTTCCATCCTTCGTCCGAGATAGTTTTTAGAGACATTAAGTTGAGATTTGTTGGCATCGGTCAACCGGGTTTCTCACTTTGAGTTCGGACCTCCGGTGCAGTCGAGGTCGATACAGCAAACCACACCTGGTGAGTTGGTAATTTTTATTGAGAATAATAATGTACATATTTTCTACCATATTTGTTAAGATCCTCTAGGTCAAAGTTATCCTACAATATCATGCAAATATTCTAGTTGATCTTATTCTTGTATTATAAGCCACATATTACGGCTAACATTGCACTTAGGGTTTAGTTTGTGCTAGTATTCCTTTGTATAAATAGTTTAGGATATGTACAAGTTCATTTATGCAATTCTAATACAATTAAAACCTTTCTCATAATTCTAATAATTTTCATTTTTGTGCAGTTCATAAACTCATACTAGCATATTATTTTGTAGAAAGAATAGCTTGAATTATGATGATAAACTGGTGTGAAGATAGGAGTATACGTTGTGCAAGCACGCCAGAGTTTCAAAGTTACGAGATTTGGTGTTGGATGTAAGCATTAATCATTTAGGCTTACGAAAGACTGTGTGGGTGATAGCTGGCCTCTAAAGTGGACTTGTTATAGCCCGACCTGATCCCACTCAAGAGGCTGTTTTAGGTCCATGAACCCATAAGTGTAGACCATGACCCCTGTCCGCCCTATCTGGCCGATTGATAGACGTCGAGCTGGCATGATCTATACCAATCTTAGTTAGGAGCTAGGTATTAATTTCAGATGCAGAGCTTGTCTTTGAGTTTTGATTCTATCTGATTTGATTTTGCAACATGTTCTTGCACCAGAACACCACTAATTTCTCAACAATTCAACATATCTCAGATGCGCAGCTCCTTGCTAGGTCAGATCAGTATATCAATGTCGGAAATCATCCGCCAAAATCCCCGAGGACTGGCTTTTTCGTTCTTGCACTTGACTTTCGGTGTGCTCGGATCTAGAGCTAATAGAAACCTTGAAGAAGGGATGCGACGGAGGTCGATTTTTGTATTTTAGTCTAATTTAAGAAACTAAGAACTCGAGTCGAATATCGGTGCGTTGATTAGGTTGTTTAGTCTTCTGAATCATACTCCCACTTCTGTAGTTTATCACAACTTAAAAGGTACTCATGTATAACAACACAATGTACACAATTCATTCAAACATTTAATCATGTTATTGGCTAACAGATTAAAACTTGGATTATGAGACTTTACACAATTCATTCAAATATAATTTGCTACGAGATTAAACTTTAATGCGAGGTTTGCTTACGGTTTTTGCTAATGTCATGGGCATCATGGCTAATGCCATGGAGGCAGAGTTGGCATTTAGGCTTATCGTCTCTAATGCACGGTGACAAATGTCGTGACAGGTTTTAGCCTTAAGGTGATTAATTTTTTTTATTTTTTTCGCATTTTATAATATATAATCTTATAGTTCGCAGATATTTAAATAAACTAATTGTCTTGGAAATGGGAAAACAAGAATTATAAAATAATTTTCTCTACATGTACAACAGTACAAGTATAATCTCCCTTATGATAAAAGAGTAAGATTCTAAAATATTTCCGCCTAAATGAACAGGATTTCCTGTATATTGGGCTTTGGGCTTCATTATATCATATCTATAATTGGGCCATATCAATTTATTCCATACAATAAAAATTCTATCTTATTTTTATTAATTGACTATATTATCGAAATGTATGGGCTTAACATGTGATTATGTAATCTTAGCATGTTGTATCTACATGTCAAATATGATTGCACACATTAAATCTTTCACCTTATGTAAAAGACACACTATCAAACTATGTATTCTTACAATATGTACTTGTCTGTAATATTTTCCGTATTTTATACGTAGACATAACATATTAAAAAATTTCGCGTAATTTTTTGTTGTATGCATTTGTTGATTTTATACGTTGATTTATTGTTCGTTAGATGTTTTATGTAATTTTAATTTACATTATTTGTGAAAAAAATACATATAGAGTGTTGAAACTATTCCTCTGTACCTCTTAATACATACTTATTAATAGTAGATTATACGGAGTATCATTTAGTTCAAAATATAATTACATTCCAGTAATTTTATTGACAATTTATGTAACATTTTTATCTTAAGAAACCGCGCATTAGCATGGGATCTATACTAGTATGACATTAAAACATTAACAGTAAAACCTCCCCTAACAATTGCTCCTTACAACAATGTTATGTAACAAGTAACAACCATTTCTCAACATCATGCCCGTAACGATATATTGGTCATTATTTCATAATGTAAAATGATTTCGGGACAATTATATAACAAGATCGGTCACATTATAAATGATCATTTTCCTTACTCCACCTTTCTTTATTCCCTTTTCTGCGGTAATTTTACCCTATCGATTTATCACACATTATATCAATGTTAAAATTATCTTTTAGGAGTTGAAACATACTAACATCCCAACCAAATCATAATAATTTCTTTTCTCACCTTTTTAAGAATAAAATGATTATGATTATTACATCCTTAATCAACTTATTCACCTACAACTAATTCCATTTTAAGACATATTTGTTATATTGTGATGTATGAATGTATGATAGATTGTACTAATTAGGCAACTTAGTACTCTAATTACTTAGCCGTGTGAAGTAAACTTCCTATAATTCTACGCATTTCACCCGCGCTTTCTACTCTCTCACACAATTAATCCTAATTTTCTCCATTAATTTTATTGCATTTTAATCTTCCATAATTTTTTTATTTTTATTCAAATTACTTTTCGATTTCTTGAATAAAAACCCATTAATTTTCTTAGTTAAAAAACACCCACAAAAGCTTTAAACAAAAAGATTAAATCTCCTTTAAAAACCCTGTTTTTTTTTTTGTTTTTTTTTTTCTGTTAATTTAAGTGGAAATCAATGGCGCCTAAGGGTACAATTCGTAAGGCAATAGGAGTAGTAAAAGATCAAACAAGAATCAGCATTGCAAAAGTTGCAAGTAATCTTGATCCATTACTTGATATTTTGATAGTAAAAGCAACAAGTCATGATGATATTGTACCAACTGAGAAGGTTTTGGATGATATTTTACGTCGAAGTTCGATATCGAAACAACTAGTAAGTGAATGTGTAGGGTTGATTTCCAAGAGGATTGAAAGGACCCATGATTGGATTGTTGCATTGAAGTGTTTAATTCTTGTGCATAGGCTTATATCTAATGGAGGTGAAGTTTTCATGGGGGAAATTGCTTGTGTTAATGCAAGTAATGTGAAAGGGTGTGGAATGTTGAGTAATATGTGTGTTTTTAAGGATGATGCACATAGTAACTCTTGGGATTATACTGAGGGGTGTGAGGAATTATGGGATGTATCTTGATGAGAAAGTTGAATGGATGGTTTTTGATGAGATGTGGTTAAGGAGGAGATCACGGGTTTCGGACGGTTTGAATGAGTTAGAGGACAAAGATAAGAAATTGGGACTAAGTAAGTTGAGTGATGATGTTTCTACTAAGAGGGTTTTGTGTAGGATGGAGCAATTGCAAAGATTGCTTGAAAGGGTTCTTGCTATGAGGCCTAGGAATGTGTATAAGCATCGAAAATTGGTTGGTGTCGCGCTATGTCCGGTTGTTGAGGAAAGTTTTAAGCTTTATGATGATATTTGTGAGGGTTTGGCTTTCTTGTTGGATCTTTTTTGGGGGATGGAGTATTGGAATATTGTTAAGTCTTTAGGGACTTATGTGACTGTTGCGAAACAGATTGATGAACTTGTCGAGTTTTATGCTTGGTGTAAGGATTTCGGGGTTGTTATAGCCTTGAAGTATCCTGTTGTCGAAAGAATAGGCAATGATCTTCTAAGCACAATGGAGAAATTTATGAAAAAGAAAGCGAATGATTTGAAGAGTGTCGAGAAGAATAAGAAGACGAAGAATAGGGTGCAAGAAAGTAGTGTCAGTAAAAGTCCAACAGTTGGGTTGGAAGCCATCTCTGAGAACTTGGTCGATGAATTTCAGGATTTGATTGATTTGAAGGATGATGAAGCATTTGAAGAACATCGATGTGAAAATCCCGGTTTGCCTTTGTGTTTGGCATTGTTCGGTGATGAGCAAGTCAATTTAACCAATAATAATAATCACAGTAATAGTCAATCTGAAAATACTACTGAAAGTGATACTATTATTCCTGATGAAGCTAATACTGACTGGGAGTTGGCTCTAATAGAATCTGCTAGTACTCTGATGACCAAAAAACCCGAAATGGGTGGTGGGTTTGATGATTTACTGCTAGAGAGCATGTATAATCAGAAACCTGCAAGTGAAAATACGATTTGTTCTCAGATGATCAGTAGCGGGAATGGAGTTATGGCATTACAGGACCCGTTTGCAGCTTCTGCTACTGTGCTGCCTCCGACTTACGTTCAGGTGGCGGAATTGAAGACGCAGCGAGAAATACTGGAGCAAAATCTGCAGGTATGGGAACAGTATGGGACAAATGGATTGGAAGGGCAAATAAGTTCAGCACGGAATGATGATGCTTCCTCATACTATGCTTTTGCTCCACAGGCAATGGTGCCTTTTGAGATGCCAGGAAATTCGGGGAATCCTAAGCCAGGAGGGCGCCATTACAATCCTTGGTCTAACTAATTCAGCAATGCAGGTTTTAGATTGTGAGCCTTTCGGCTTTCCAAAGATTTTGTTACTAGCGTGTTGTTATACTTTACAAATTTTTGTGAAAGATCGTCTTATACAAGAAAGTTTGTGAGACGAAGTTTTCTGGTACACCAACTTTTCACTTTAGATGATGACAGTTGTCCTTAATTTCAGTATAGAAACATTTTATAGAAATTGGCTTGTAAAGTCCTGAAAATAAACAGTGAAATAAGACTATATCAATTTCAGATTCTCCTGTTTTGAAGCTTTATATAAACTCTTTGTTCTATTGTTCGCCACATGCCTCTTCGGTTAGGTTGTATTTGGTATCATTTTGCTGGGGCAGGTAGGGCTAGGAAAGTAAGTACGCAGCCTTGCATTTGTGTTAAAAAAAACACAAATAAGCTGTTTAAAAATTACCCAAGATGAAAACTTCATCGGAAATTGCATTGCTCAGCGGCTCCTCATAATAAGAGGCCAATATACCATCATGAAACGGCACATATATGTTCCGAATTTCACACAACAGAAAAGTTGAACTTTGATAAGAGTTTAACAGATCCAAATTACATCACACACGCATCCGATCAAATACAATCCAAATTTCAAATTCCAAATTCCAAATTCAAACTCACCACGAAAAGATCTCTATCATTCGCAGCTATACCGCCTTTTACAAATGCAAATATATATTATTATACAGAGCAGTAAACAATGAAAGGAAAAAAATGATTTGGGAAACAAATCCTTCCCAATGCCTTGTCTCCTGTCTCTGGATCTACAGTAGTCCAGGGCGTCTATCAAAAGCATTCCTGCATCAAGTCAGCGACAATCATTAGCTTATAATTTACATTCCGACTGCAAATTTGGTTATACTACATTTTAGGTTACCAAAGTGAGAAATAACTCTTCACATGTTACAGACGTGTAATTAGCGGAACCTCAAAGCGAACATATTTGTACTCAATACCACTATGATTGTTGGTTCTCCCCGCCAAGAAATAACTCAAATATCAAGTCACCATAGTGTGAAAATTCCGGGCTTCAAAGCGGAAATATTCCTACAATCCTACTTAGTAGTTAGTACCATGATGATAGTTGGTTCTCCACAACGCAAGTAATTAATGGATTTAAATGTACGAGGCTTTAAGGTCTTGGGATAAGTTTTCAACTTGGAACTTCAACTGCATATCCGAAACCTTGGAAAACTAACGTCTAAGTGTAGCTTAGCATAACAGTTGGGACAATATACAAGAATAGTAGTAAAAGAAGAGATTCTAATCTTCAGTCCCTTTGAGTTATACAGAAGCAGATGTACTAATAATTTGATAAAGATGCAGGAGACGAACACTTACAATGACGAATAAACTTCCATTGTTGATTTTGGTTGTCCCCTTTCCAGGTTTCATACAGGGCAATAACTGTGCCATCATGAATTCCGCCATGATCCTTGTCAGCATTCCAAGCATCCATAACCAGGTGAATGTTATTCACAGTCCTGATAGTTCTATACCCAGAACCGAGATCCTTGCTCTCCGTCCACAGAACAGACTCATCCAGAACATCAGAGTTGTATGGGGTAAGTTGCACCTGTACAGTAATTCAGACAGAAATGCAAGATCAATCATCCATATGTGAAAATATATATCAACTGAACAAGATGATTTACTGCGGCTGAACTTTTCCGTCGCAAGACATCCTATAAAACGAGGCAGTAAAATTGGCGATGTTATACATGAGATAAGCATCACAAAAAGACCAGCTGACTGCAAATGATTAGATGAGGCTAATTATGGGTAAAATTCAAAAGGCATCATATTCCAAAGAGATCATTAACATGAAAGAAAAGGATGATGTTCCACATTAAACGAAGTCATGATCGTAAGACATTCTATATCATGAAAAGAGAATTACAGCAGTGTATAGTCATCGGTTACAACACATTAAAATATCAAGTCATTTAAGACGTGTATAACATTTAAATGCAAGAATAAAAATCCTCTAAGAGATAATCTAAGCTCTGCAAATGTAAACTAACTAGCTAAGTAGATAAAGTCACGCAGAAGCGGTAGTGCTGTACTCATGACCTAAAATTTAAAACTACCGGCATTAAAATTGTCTACCCCTTTACACCAGGGAATAAAGAGATAAGTGATTGACCCAAGCATACACAACGTTATTAAGATCTCAGTCAAATATAAGAGCAACGGAGAATGGATACGAGGCGATGAATATACCCCATAGTCTACCATCATGTCAACCCAAACAACCTTAAGCATAATAGGAAAACAAAAAGCTTATTCTAATCTATTGCAACTAAACAACCACCACCTATGTATCACCGAATCATCACACGACCTTCTCCGACGAGTGGCGGAGCCATGATTTGAACTTAGGGGAGCGAAAGACTAACTACAAAAGGTACAATCGAAATTTTTTCGAAAAATTTAACTAGAATCTTCAAAAATGGGAGGTGACCGCCCCTACAGCCCCCCCTAGCTCGCCCACTGTCTCCGACATTTCACCATGGGTAAGACACTTGACTACTTAATTTTAAACCAAAAGATGGTACTTTTTTCATGAAATAGTCGAGTCCAACATTTTAACACATACCAACGTGGCAATGGACTCGAATAGACGAATACTCCTAACCGAGATTGAGTAACATAGGTTAAAATAAAGCTCAAGCATAATAACCAAGTTTTTTCTCCACAACAAACTTCCTTTTCTCGTTTCTAAACTCACCGGTTTACAAGAAATAGAATGCTTAACAGCCTGGCCGGTGCCTTTGTTCACCAACATGAAACATGGATGACCGTCTTTATCCTTCACCCTGATGCTGTACTTCTCATCTTTGTACCAATGCTGCAATCAAAACAACATTCACAAAGATCAAAGATTAAAAATCTCAATCATTCATTTTACCTTTTTACTTTTTGTGGGAATTATTCTAATCAAAGTTAAACAAATTCACCATACTAAACTTAATTTCCCCTTGACAAACTTCAATCAGTGAAGTGTACGCCTTCTTTAGTTAAATCAAATTCAATCTAGGCTTTGCCTTGGTTACTTTGTTTAACTGTTAAGGATTACTCCCTCAGGTAACACTTGGTTTTGGTTTTCGAGGCGGTACTTTGACCGTATTTTTCTTTCTTTATACGTAACTTTTTCATATGAAAAATAAATTTTTATGAAAGACTTTTTAACAACAAAACTATACATATAGGTTCCGTCTTTCAAAGTTTCATATGGTATTCTTGATCAAACTTGAAAAAGTTTGACCACCAAAAAACCAAAAAGCCAATGTTATCTTTGGCCGGGATGGGAGGGAGTATTATTTTGTAAGCGGTATTTTAAGGGGTCCATAAATGATCGGGACGGAATGAGTATTAATGATAACTGATGACCCACATGATTCACGTGAAGCGATCAACAATTCAACATGATCATCCACACCCAAAAAAAGTTATCTTTTCAGAATTTCAGGGCAAAATTAACGTTACAAAACACCAATAATAATATTCCAATAAAAAATTAAAGAAAAATAAAAAAAACTAACCTGAGTAAGATCAGAGGAATCAGGGTGCATAAGAATAACCTTTCCCTCACGTATCCCAAACACATACCTATCTCCACCTGCCTTACACTCTATCTTATTACTCGCCTTACTTGCCAGGTGTCCCAAATCTGGCCCACCACCGTAGCCCATTTCAGGCCCGACACCTGGCCCAGGCCCACCACCATAGCTATGGCCACTGGAGCCATGATCCTGGGGCCCACCACCATAGCTATGGCCACTGGAGCCATGATCCTGGGGCCCACCACCATAGCTATGGCCACTGGAGCCATGATCCTGGGGCCCACCACCGTAGCTATGGCCACTGGAGCCATGATCCTGGGGCCCACCACCGTAGCTATGGCCACTGGAGCCATGATCCTGGGGCCCACCACCGTAGCTATGGGCACTGGAGCCATGATCCTGGGGCCCACCACCGTAGTTATGGGCACTGGAGCCATGATCCTGGGGCCCATCATGGTGGTGGAAGTCCGGCATATGTGGCTTGAATCCGTGATGCTCGGACCCACCATCATAACCACCACCGCCATAGCCACCTTGGTGGTGAGAGTATGAGGGCTGTTGCGGAGGTGGTTGATCGTACGCTCCGCCGTATGTGGGCCCGCCGTGAGGTGGAGGTGGTTGATTGTACCCGCCGCCGTAGGAAGGTGGGGGTGCGTCGTACGCGCTGCCGTAGGAAGGTGGTGGAGGGTTTTGATCGTAGAAAGGTTGAGGGGGAGGAGGAGGGTTGTTGAAGTCGTCGTCGTCGTCACGGCGGTTGTTGTGGTGGCGGTGGTGTCCCACGTGGCCGTGTGGGTATTCCATGATTTGATGGGAATATTATATTATTATATTTATTTAATTATTTGTTGTGCGTTGGGAATTGGGAATTGTGAGTGAGGTGAGTGGTGAATGGAGGAGTATTATAAAGGAGTGGAAATGTGATTGATCTGGTGCACGAAGATACGTTACACGACAATAATTGAATACGAGTTGTGTATGTGTATGTGTATGTGTATGTGTATGTGTATGTGTATGTGTATGTGTATGATACATGTGATAAGACTTGAGAGTAAGTGAGCCAACGACGACCATGTGTCCAACACTCCAACGTCGACGGATTTTCAAGTAATTAAGAACACAAAGGAGACACTCTTGTTTAAGAGAGACTAAAATTGACGAGTAAAATAACGGAATTACTTTTTCACTTATGAACTTTACTATTTTTTCATTAATTTTCTATCGAATATTCTTATTCTCTTAAACTAAGCAAATTAACCACCCACAATTATTCTGCCACTGTATCAACATTTTTTCACCAAAAAACAATACAAATGCTTCAAAATCATAATAATGTATCCTAATTTTCCAATTATTCAAGTAATTTAGTTGTTTATCAAATTATTAATGTGTTTTGTTTAGTTGTTTATCAAATTATTAATGTGTTTTGTTTAGTTTTATTTTTTAAACAGTGTTTTATTTATTCATTATATATGATGAAATTAAGAAATATGGTTGGTGGGTGGTTGTGTGGTGGATGGCGCGGCAGTAAGGTGGTGCACAAAGGGCGGGATGGTGCCAGTGGGGTGGGTGGGTCGCGGATATGAGTGGTGCTAGTGCGGCGGATGCATGTGGTGGGTGTTGCGAGAGGTTTGGGACAGCTGTAGTCGACAAGTGTGGAGCGGGTGGTTGTATGAGAACGGCGGTGATAAAGGGCCGGACTCGATGGTAGTTGGCGAGTGGGAAGGTGGTGGCAGCCATGTGGATGATGTGGTCTCGTAGGAGGTGGTAGTTGCCTTGGAAAAGGGGTTTGTGCATGTGCTTTTTTTTCCTTTTTTAAATCTTAATGAGTAAGATGGGAAGTCGAGGTGGTTAGGGTAACATCGGCCGGAGCAAGGGTCGACATCAGCAGGAGGGTCGGTTGCCGGAGTGGCTTGAAGGAAGGGAGCTGAATAAAAAATTAAGGGTTTGAGTGAGAGTAAATAAATGACAAGGGTAAAATTGTAAAAATCGTATGTGAAAGAGTAAAATTCGTATGTGAAAAAGTATATCCCTAAAATAATTATTCTATTGGTTTTTATTTTACGTGTTTTACTTTTGAGGTGGATGTACATGTTTTGAGAAAGACTAACGATAAAGAAGAAGACTCAACGTTATTTTGTTGATTTTGAAGCTACTGTAAATAATTAAGACTCAATCATTTACACAAGGTCAATCGATTATAATTTCATATGTTAACATGAATAAAAGCGAAAATTAAGTTACTGAAAAGTTGAGAACTTATTTTATAATTTGATAAGGTGACTCCTTTGTATACAACATTAGCTAAACTAACATTAATTTGACAAGGTGACTCCTTTGTTCTTTTCAATATACTAAAAACAGGTGTAAAAAGAGTGTAACGATGACAGATTTTAGTATCACGATAACTGAAATACAAAATGAGTTTTTATTAATAACAGAAATATTCATGTACAATCTCTAGTAATCCTCTGATTCTAACTAAGCAAATAGGGTATGCATGTGCTATCTATGCAAGGGTGTGTGTACGTATGAAGAGGGGTGCACGTATAGAAGGTGTATGGACTCTACGCGCGGCGTTGACATGTATTCTTGAGAGGATCGAACGACTTGAATCTCTCTTGAATGTTTAAATGTTTCAATATCCGAGTTATGCACAATAAGTTAATGACAACTTATTCTATAATTTGACATGGTCATTACTCCTTTGTATACAAGATTTACTAAACTAACTTTAATTTTTGGATCATTGTAAATTCATATTGACCCTGTGTGCCCTCATATCCCTGTTCTTTTCAATATACTAAAAACAGGTCTAAAAAGAGAATCCTAACGATCCATCACCTTCTGTCGCCTTTGTAACACTCTTATTTACTTTAAACCCTTAACTAGACACCCTTGAGAAATCGGTGCTCCACATCACAGGATAAACATATAGTAGTGATATATAACACACAAATATTATCTTAAAAGTAATAAAATGCTTAATTAATAACGAAGTTTACAGAGGTAGTCTCTCGGGTTTGGCAGCTTCTCGCCAGCGTTTCCAGTCGCGGGAGTGAGATTGGTTATAAAATCGGTTGAAATTACCTCTCTTTGAAACCCTTGAGTGTTGTCCGACACTCCACCTTTCCTTTTCTAACCTAGCGCAACTTCCTCTCGCTTAGTAACCTCCCCACATTACAAGCCTTATCATACACCATATTCACACTATCAAAAGTATCTCCCCAGAAGTTTTCATGAATCTCATAAAGCAGTTTTTATTCAAACTTATAAGGCTATAAGCCTAAGCCTAAGCCTCCTCACTTGGTGCTAACTTGGGATCGAAACGAATGAACTAACTCCTGGAATTTCATATAGAATTATAGAGGCGTCCTCGTCCCTTGCTTTAAACGGTCAAAATCTGCTCTCTTAGCTCTCTTCGTTTGCTCAGCAAAACAATATTTCCTAAAATCATGAATAAAACTATCCCAAAGGTGTGGTTCTTTTTTTTTGCCTACTCTCATTTCTCCAGAGCATTACATTTTGCAGGGTATGAAAAATCATCTCAAATTCTTGAATCCAGTTCTCTAGCTTAATCAGCTCCATATCTTTCCCAACTCCCAATAATCCTAGCAGCTGGTGAAGTCATCCTAACTGACATCCTTACAGATTCTAACAGACTGATTTTGTAGTGTTGGGGTAGGAAGTCGATTGATCAAATACACGGCGTAGATAAGGCGTGAGGCCAAAGCGAGATAGGTAGTTTGGCATGAGTAAGTAATGATAAACCCATTTCGACGATAAAACGATGTTGTCTTTTGGCAAAACCATTATGCTCTGGGGTGTGAGGGGGAGATGTGAGATGATTTATACTATTAGTAAGAAGAAGTTGTGTGTAATACCCGCTATTTATAGAACCGTTGACCAATCTTTGACTTGGCGGGATCTCATGGGGTTGGGTTGGAGAACCTTGTATCTTTCAGTTTGGCATACTCGACCTAGTACAACTCACTCGGCCGAGTGTGGGAGGCACTCGAGACACTCGACCGAGAGTAGCGTACTCGACCGAGTGTCCCCAACACACGGTCGAGTGCCACAGATATGAGCATATTACATATATAACATGGAGGCTGCGGCGTTAATAATTTTTATTTCAGCCATTTCTCATTCTTCCCAAAACGTAAACCTAACTCTCTCTTCTCTTCCCCAACCTCACCTCCTTGTATCCTAATGAATTCACCACCTAGTAGATCACCATGGGGGCGTGATGACAAGATGAGATCCGTCACAAAGGGGGATGCATAATCTAATAAGGTAAGTGACTACCCTCTTGGTTGTTATTGACATTAGTGACCATAGTTGTGATTAGAGCTGGCCAAAATTGCGGGTCGGGTCGGCTCAGCCCACACTAGCCCGGCCCGGCCCACCGGGCTATATCTTCTCTGGCCCGCTGGCCCACTATGCTGGCCCGCCCAACCCGCTCCCCCAAACCGGGCCGGGCCCGGGCTCCATTCTCCCCGGCCCACACCCCCACCCTGCCTAGCCCACACTGACCCGCACCCATTTTTAGTCATTTTTTCCCAAGCGGGCCGGTCCAGGGCCCCCAAATCCCCAGCGGCCCGGTCCAACCCGCACTCCTATGGCCCACAGTGCGGGCTCGGGCTCCCTCTCTCACAGCCCAACCCACTTCCAGTCCGGCCCGGCCCGCTGCAGCCCGGCCTACTGTCCAGCTCTAGTTGTGATAGGAGTTGCACCATTGGTTGTAGGTTTTGGATGACCGTTCTTATGCGCTAGACTGTGACGGTGGGTGGCGGCGTGCGTGATTACTACAGGTAGATTGTCCCTACTCAGTACAATTGTATATTGGTTTATTATTGATTGTTGATGATGGTGTTTGTGATGATTGAAGATGATGATTGTGACATTGGTTGTGATACTGGCTGTGATTGAGATGGGTGGACCATTTTCAGCATGGTTCCACACCCTTGATAGCCGCCCAACAACTCCAGCTGGCTAACAATGCCGACCATGCCGCCTCACCACTAACCCCTGTGACCTTTGGTCATTGTATCCAACTCAAGGATACAATGAATGACCTTCCGACAATGGCGATTCAAGTCCGCAAACCGAATGCTAATGTACCAGCGCGACCCAGGCTCATATACGAATCTAACATGGTATCGGAGCCCAAAGTTTAGTCCTGGGTTCCAACACGAAAGATGGGTCCGAAAAAATGACGACTTTCCCGTCCGACAAAAACTCAAATTGCGTATACATTGAGGCATGCAGATCCCCAAAGACAATTCCGAGAAAATTTTGCATAGGCTTGTGTCTACTAATCTTCTTTATTTACTCCATATGTACAACTAATTCTTGAATCTATGCCTCAAGTTTATATAAATTGTTGATTGCTAATTGCTAAATAATACTCTCTTATTATCTAAAATCTTTCACATTTCTTAAAACGACAAATTTAAAAAAAATGTTCTACTTTTCTTATTTGTCTATTATTTGTGATTATAATAACTTATGACTCCACATTTTCTCTCTTACATTGACAAATCATCCTACCACATCCAAAATAATTGTGAAAGATATTTTTGGGCCACATTAGAAATTATGAAGCGTTGCTAGTTGCTAATAATCTATTGGGCCACATGTGAAATGTTGTTCATGTATGGTGCTTGTACATCACAGTATCACACTGCCGTTAAGATATTTTTCTTTCGGAAGTCTTTTGAATTGTCTATAAGTATATCCTTATATGAATGGAAGGTCAAACAAATTGGGTAGGACTATTTGCACTTTCACTAATATTTGACAGTGACTGTTAGTCCGTTACTCGTTAGATCTGGCCATGGGCTGACTGAGAATCGGGGCAGGCCAGGCCAGCCCAACAACTCAGAAATTCAGGCCCTAAATTGGTTCTTCTTATACGTAAGGCCGGGCTGAGTTGTCTCAAGGTTGGCCCTAACTCGGACTGATCTATTTTTTTGGGAGGGCATGGACGGATTGAGCTTCTTATAGGGATCAGGATCAGTCTTGGCCAGGGGCGAGGCCATGCATTATGCATTTGCTACACCATTAATAAAAAAGTTAATGAGAAAATGTCGTGATCATAAAATAAGTGTCTCGATCTATCACTTGTTCACTTGTCTTTTTCAAGTATCCAATTACCCACTTGTGTATAATTTACTAAAAACAAAAATAGATAACAATTGATTGGTACACCCAAAAATAGAAATAGAAAACAATTGATCGGAACGGAGGGAGTATAATTTGTCAATAATATCTTAATCTGCTACACCATTATAGAATTCATGGCCTCGCCCCTGGTCTTGGCCTGGTTTAGAGTTGCGCCGCACTGGGCTAGGTGCCGGGCCTACCAAGCCTTGGAAAGAAAGGCCCAACAATATAAGCTATCTAGGTTGGCCTTGATTAGGGAAGACAACGGGTCGGGTCCAGTAGAACCCGGACCCAAACGCAGACTCGTGCCCCTTACCTTGGACCCAAACCAGACCTAGACCCTATAGGGTCTAAAATTATCAGACCCATATCGATACCGATACCGATACCCATAGCCAACAGATTTGCGTCGGGTCTACAGTAGGTAAGCGTTTTTTTTAATCTGAAAGGCGTACACAGTACTGTCTACTGACGGGGGCTTCAGAGTTCCATATTTGCTTTAAAAATCAAACATAAAAACTAAGATTGTACATCCATAATTGTTTTAAAAGTCAAACACACATGACCTAAGGCATTAATCATTTCATTAACTAAGTTAACTAAAATCTCCATATTACACTTTGGCAATAATCTTAATCAACACAAACGACAACAATATCCAGCCTCTTCACCTTCAATGGTTGCACACCTGCACGACTGCACCATCAATAACCTAGCTTAAACTTCATAATCACGAACCATTTGAATTATTCTCATAAAGATCAGATCTTTTACCTCTATTTATCTTATTAATCAACTTTTTCTTTGATTCCTCCTCATCAATTGATTCAATAAGAATCATTGTTCCTTGAGCAACTCTTATATCTCTAGCAGTAAGAGAAAGAGAAACAAAGGGACCAAGTCTTATATCAGAGACATGTATTAAAGCTTCACGGTGTGCCGAAGGATATTATATCAGATCGTGACGCGAGGTACATCTCAAGATTTTGGCAAAAGTTGCAAGACTCGTTGGGTACTCAATTGAAGATGAGTACGACTTTTCGTCCGCAACCGACATGCAAACGGAGAGGACTATTCAAACTTTGAAATACATACTTCGTGCTTGTGTGATGGAGTTCGGTGGCTCATGGGAGGAACAATTAGATTGATAGAATTCTCTTACAACAAAAGCTTCCATGCCAGTATATGAATGACGCCATTTGAGGTTTTATATGGATGGAAGTGTAGAAGTCCGGTATGTTGGGTCGATAGATCCGAGGTGGTAGTGTTGGGTCCGAAGATGATCCAATTCAAGAAATGATAGAGCAAGTGAAGTTAATAAGATTCAAGATGAAGGCGGCTCCAGATTGATAAAAGAGTTATGCCGACCTACGCCGTCGTGACATCGAAGTTAATAAGACCCTTATCCGTAATACCAATGTTAGACCCATATCCTACTCATATGACCATATCCAATAGGGCCAAAATGGCTAGACCTATATCAAAACCCTACAAATTTGAATAACTATAAGAGTCCAAAACGTTAAAAAAAGTTTGGCATAATGCTTAAAAAATAAAGTAGCTGACAAGTTGGTATACTTTAATACTTGACAGTACGCCATTGCTCCTAGAAATACAAAAAGAAACCGAGTTTTACAAATGTATTTTACAACTTTGGCGTAATGACAGTATTCTTGGATTACCTGTGTGGTTGTATAGTAGATTCTTATTAAATATTATTATTATTATTAATAAAAATGGGTCTAGGGTAGGATTCGACTCCGGTTGGGTAAATTCAAATTCACGAATCATTTTAAAATCATTGGACCATATCCTACCCATATCCAATCAGAAAGTCTCATTGAAGACGAATTGACCCGTCTTAAGTTTAAGACGGGTCAAATCTCCCTAACAAAGGGCAAGTGGGGATAAGTGGGTCGATCCATCTTCAATGAGAATTTGTGATATCTAATAAGACCAAAATTTCGAGACCCATATCTTATCCATTAGGGTCGGATCTAATAAATCAGGTAGGGTCCATGATCCATTATTATCCGTACTCTATCCCTTGTTGTAAGTCAATGACTCCCTCATTAGTCTCTCACTATCCCAACTCTCCACGGCCCGTCCCCCACCCCTCATTCTCTCTTGTCTGCTCACTACTAAACCTCCGAAAGCAACACAACATACAATTGATACAACTTATACAAGTGGGAACTGTTGTGTATTCACTGACTGATTGCTCTTTTGCTCCCCTACCCATTACAAACCAACCCCATCATAATTACAATACATTACTATTAATTATACAAATAATACTAACACCATTTCAAACCTCAACTTTACAAACAAAAAATCAAAAGAAAAACAAAAAAAAAAACAAGAAAATAAAGAGTGTTGAGGATGCCTAGACCAGGAGTTAGACCATATGAGTGTGTTAGAAGAGCTTGGCACTCTGATACTCATCAACCCATTAGAGGTTCCATTATTCAACACATTTTCAGGTTTATCTTTCTTTCTTTTTTCCCTTATTTTTACTTCAAGTTCTAATCTTTCTTCTTTATTAAACTTGTTTTTGTTACTTATATTGTACTGCCCTGCTGCCCACCTGGGCTGAGCAAAAATATACGATACGGTTTTATTATATGTATCCGATACGATATACGGTTTCAATTATACGGATTTCCGTATATCCGATACGAATTTCCGTATATACGATACGGTTTATAAAAAACCGTATCGGATACGTATCGGCAAAATTTGAAACCGGATATACGGTTTTCGATACGGTTCCTATTTTTAATATAAAATATAAAAATAAAATCATAAAACCACTATACGTCGAGTATATCCGTGACTCAATCTTATTACTTTTATACATTTTTAAGTTATTTATTCTTATAATATGTGATACTCTTTTAACTTATTAAGAAAAATCATAAAATCACAAAAAAAAAAAAAAAAATAAGACATAAAATTTTACATAATTAAATGAAAAACCGGATACCGGATATACGGTTTCCGGATATACGGAAAAACCGGATATACGGTTTCCGGATATACGGAAAAACCGGATATACGGTTTCCGGATATACGGAAAATCCGTATCGGATAAGGATACTCAAAATTGAGATTTTTAAAACCGGATATCCGATACGGTTTTGAAAACCGTATCGGATATACGATTTTGCTCACCCCTACTGCCCACTATGTAACTTCTCCCCATTTTGTATATAGGTTTGGTTGCTGTGAACATTTGGTTTATTTTGTTATCATTTCTTAGAAAGTTTCAATTTGAGGGATGCTAGCTATCTACCCTCTCCCTTTGCCCTCTCACAATATCGGTTAAACTAATGTACGTATCGCTTGGGGTCGGATGACAAGTGAATGGCAGCAAAATATATGATATTTTAACCGATTGTGAGAGGCAGGGGCGGAGCCAGAATTGAAATACACATAGGGCTATATTTTAAAAATTATAATATGACTAAAAAATTTTAGTTCAAATTGTTATGTAGCCAATATTTGTAATTTCGGGGGTAAAAATGATACTCCCTCTAGTGTGATCAATTGGTAATTTATTTTTGAATGGTTGTTCAACGCAACATTTTGACCGTATTTCTGTATTTATAAATGAATTTTTCCCTTTAAATATAATTTTACAAGACTTTTCCTAACAAATCTAAACAAGTTGTCTTTTTTTTTTCAAATTTTTGTACGTTTTTCAATAGTTTTGGTCTAAATATTTTGAGTTTAACCTCCAAAAAGTAAATTTTACCAATGGATTAAGTTATATGTAGGGTATTTCAAGAATTTTCCACTTACCGTCTTTCAAAAAAAAAGAATTTTCCACTAAAGGTCATTAAGTTTTCAGCTACATATTCATGTTGTCAAAAATGAAATTGTCACAAGTATTAACTGCGGACTTACTTGAGAGCATTTAAGGCTCATTGTCTACATTTTTCAAGGAAAAAAAATGATACTTAAGAGGCTTGAACCCACAACCTCCAATTCATAACACTACCTTACAAAATAAGCAACAACCAACTTTGCCAAGTTACTACAATGCATTTAATAGAAAGTAAAAATTATTTGACATAAAATCAGGTAGGGCTATAGCCCATAAAGCCTTCTACTTCCCTCCGCCCCTGGTGAGAGGAGAAGGTAGAAGAGAAGGTGGGTAGCAATTCTCTGGTGTTTAAGCATATAACTTGGTTGTACTAGTACAGAACTGCCCATCATGTGATTTCCCTCCATTTCATTTAATGTTTTGGTTAGCTTTGTTGCGTTATTAATGTTAAGGCCCAGGTATCGTGATAATAGGTCACGGGTCCAAATCCCCCTCTCCTCCCTCTCCTTATATTATACTGGCCTTGCGTCTCATTTAACACTAAAAATAATGTGAAGTGCCCACCATGTTAATCACCTTCATTTCATAAAAAAGTCTAAATTTTTATGCATATAACTTGGTTATGTTGCACTATGTAATTTTTCGCCAATTTTGTATGATGTTTCGATTTTTGTTCACACAAGCTTTGTTTTGTTACCAATGTGAACTGCCAACCAAGTTAATCACTTTCATTCTAGAAAAAAATATTTGATCTTTATGCATAGAAGTTGGTTGTGTTACTAAACAGAAATGATTATTATGTAATCGCCTTTCTTTCATTGGTGGTTTGGTTGTTGGGCATATGACAATTTTGTCGTGTTACTTATGTTAAGACGAGAACGGCCTAGTGCTCACCAAGCTAGAAAGTTTCGATTTTTCTGCATAATTAGAACTGTTGTATAAAATTTGTCCGCCATTTGTTTGCTCAGAGTATTGAAGATAATACTACCAAAGCAAAGTCAACCTCAATCCCATGATTCTAGCAATGAAATCACGGCAAATTGATACCCAATATACTGTACATATTAGTCTCTTATTATGTTACTATAATAGATTATTCTTTCCTAGTATACTAGCTAAATTAGAGGAATATGTTCCCTCTTGTAACTATAAATCCTCCTGTACATTTCTTCTGAAAAAATAACAAACATATTATTTACATGGTATCAACGCTGATATCGATCCTAACCTTACTTCTTGTACTCGTCATTCATATACCCATGGCAAACCAATCTAACGCCCTAATCCCGAATGCCGACGAACCAACCAAACCTCTTCTGTCCATCTCCTTCCCTACCTGCACGAAATTAACCTCCACCACATACCGCTCGTGGCGATTTCAGATCACCCGACTCCTCCAAGGTTTCGGTCTGTTCTGTTTTCTCGACGGCTCATCCCCTCCACCTCCGAAAACAACAACACCACCACCCACGGCATCCACACCCAACCCCACAACCGTCCCAAACCCAGCCTTTAACACATGGTTCAAGCAAGATCAACTCATTTTGGGTGCTCTTGCTGGAACGCTTCATACCTCCGTCTCACCCATAATACTAGACGCAACTACCTCCCATGATGCCTGGACACTTCTCGAAACCACTTACGCCAACCCCTCCCGTGGCCACATCCTCCAATTAAAAACCCGTCTTCGTAATATAACCCTTGGTGACAAATCTATCTCGGATTATATGCTCGAGATCAAAACATGTGCAGCCAACCTAGCACAATTAGGAAAACCCGTCGACAATGAGGACATCACCTCTCAAATCCTTGACGGCCTCGACCAAAATCTATATAAATCTGTCATCGATGCCGTTCGTGCAAGAGACATACCCATCACCTTCGAAGCCCTACATGAAAAACTCATCAACCACGAACTCATCGTTCACAAACAGACCCCTCCAACCTCCTTCACCCCTTCGGCTCATGCTGCCACGACTCGTCACTACAACCAATCTGCCCCACGCTATCCGCAACAACCAACCCAAAACCGTCACTCGAATCAATCACCTTACCAATCCCGATACACACAACCACACCAACAAACCAACCAAGCCCCGAAACAATTTCTGGGTCGCTGCCAATACTGCCGAAACAAGGGTCATGTCATCAGTGCCTGCCCGGACTTCAAGCACGCCTTTCCCAACGTCACTTTTCCACCACCACCAACCACACAACACCGTCCTTATGCTCATACTGCCTCCGCCTCATCCAACCAGCCCTCTACCTCATACCTCGTTGACAGTGGCGCTTCACACCACATTGTCAACGATCTCACCACTCTGTCTCTCCACACTCCCTATGACGGACCCGATGACCTAATTATTGGAGATGGCTCCTCGCTTCCCATCACCCACTATGGTTCTTTCTCTCACCAATCTCTTCTTTTTAATAATGTTTTAGTCGTTCCAACCATCTCTCGTAAATTACTTTCTGTTTCTCAATTCTGTAAAGATAACAATGCTATTGCTCAATTCTCATCCGCTTCTTTCTGTTTTAAGGCGAAACAGACGGGGGAAATACTCCTTCAAGGGCACTTCCGTGAAGGCTCCTACGAATGGAATCCGTTGTCTCCACCCCACGCCTACTCCGCAACCTCAAGCTCTTGGCATCACCGTCTTGGCCACCCATCAAATGCCACTTTAAAATTCTTAAACAACCATTTTAATTTACGTATTTCAAATTTTCCTCATTGTACCGCTTGCTTAATGAATAAAAGTCAAAAACTACCGTTTTCCGTCTCAACACTCACCTCGCAGGCCCCTCTTGATCTCGTTTATTCAGACGTGTGGACTGCACCCCTACTCTCACATGATAATTTTAAATATTATATTATCTTTGTCGACCATTTTAGTCACTATTTTTGGCTATACCCTATCAAAAATAAATCAGACACCTTACTTACATTTCATCGGTTTAAATCTATTGTCGAAAAATATTTTAATCGACCAATTCGGCAATTCTATTCCGATAACGGTGGTGAATACAAAAAATTAAATCCCGACCTTCTTGACAATGGCATCACTCATCTCACTTCGCCACCTCATACACCCGAGCATAACGGGTTTGCAGAACGACGTCATCGACATATTGTCGAAACCGGTCTCGCACTCCTAACCCAAGCTCATCTCCCAACCACCTTCTGGCCATATGCTTTTTCAACCGCCACCTACCTAATTAACCGACTGCCAACACCAACTCTTCAAAACAAATCACCATATGAAATACTACATCATCAACCCCCGAACTATCACAAACTTCGTCCCTTTGGGTGTCTATCCTTTCCTTGGCTTCGACCTTACACTAACCATAAGCTTGAAAACCGATCCACACCGTGTATATTTGTTGGTTATTCCACCACACAAAGTGCATACCTTTGTTATGATCCATCATCCCGAAAATTATACACCTCACGTCATGTTCGCTTCATCGAAACCGAATTCCCGTATCTCACCCTCTCAAAAACCGAGCCAGCCACCTTACCCACCACTGATCGTTGGTGTACCCTCACTCTTCCTCTTCTCGATCTCAACATACCTCATACCACGACCCCTCCACCTGACCCGATACCACCAAATACCCCACCTGACCCGACCCATTCCTCACCCCCACACTCCCCTGCCTCAACTCGAACCCCTGCCCACTCACCAGCCCACACCCTTTCCCCTACTACCTCTCCTTCGTCACCAAGTCCACCACCTCCACCTCCCCCACCAACCCATCCACATAACCTTTGCCTCTCTAACAACATCGTGTGCCCCAACCCTCGATATGCTAAACTTGCCCTCTCACCCATCACACATCCCACACCCACCACAACCAAACAAGCCCTCATCGATCCACGGTGGCGAGCTGCCATGATCGATGAACACCAAGCACTAATTCATAACCAAACTTGGACACTTGTACCCCGAACACAAGCTCACAACCTCATTAGCTGCAAATGGGTATATCGCATCAAGTACAATCCCGATGGAAGCTTAAAACAGCATAAAACTCGATTAGTAGCTAAAGGCTTTCATCAAAGACCGGGCATTGACTACTCGGAAACTTTCAGTCCCGTTATCAAACCAACAACAATCCGCCTCGTTCTCACCATTGCTACTACTAAAAATTGGCATCTCCACCAACTTGATGTCAATAATGCTTTCCTTCAAGGTACTCTCACCGACACCGTGTTTATGATTCAACCCCCGGGCTTTATTGACTCGGATAAACCCGATCATGTTTGCAAACTCAACAAAGCTCTCTATGGGCTCAAGCAAGCCCCGCGAGCCTGGTACACCGAACTCAAAACATATTTAACCACCACCGGATTCAAAAACTCGATTTCTGACCCATCTCTTTTCATCCTTAACACGGCCCACATTACTATTCTCGTCCTTGTTTACGTTGACGATATAATAGTCACCGGCCCCAATCCAACCCACATTACTAATTTTATCACTCAAATATCAACAAAATTCTCATTAAAAGACCTTGGCCCATTATCCTTCTTCCTTGGCATTGAAGTAACCCCTACAACATAAGGCCTTCACCTCAACCAAACCAAGTATCTCTCTGACCTCTTACACAAATTCAACTACCAAGATTGCAACCCTTCCTCCACACCAATGCTCACACACCCTCCATTGACTGCCGAACCAAACCAGCCCAAAGATAACGAAACGGATTACCGCGCCATCATTGGTAGCCTCCAATACTTATCACTTACAAGACCCGACATTGCCTACTCGGTCAACAAACTCGCACAATACCTCAACCATCCCACCACCCTACACTGGACAGCTTTAAAGCGGCTCCTTCGCTATCTTCGCGGCACCCTCCACCTTGGCATTCAACTCACAAAACTGTCCCCTCTAAGTCTTCACGCCTACTGCGATGCGGACCATGGAGGCGATACCAATGACTATGTCTCAACCTCCGGCATGATCGTCTACCTTGGCTCCAACCCGATTACCTGGTCATCACGTAAGCAACGAGCTGTCTCCAGATCATCAACTGAAGCAGAGTTCAGGGCCGTCGCGGACACAACGGCTGAACTCCTATGGCTGATTTCTCTACTTCAAGAACTCGGTATTCATGTTCCCCGACCCCCTGTTATTTTCTGTGACAACCTCTCCGCCACTCACTACTCCGCAAACCCAGTTTTCCATTCAAGAATGAAGCATCTTGCACTCTCTTTTCACTTCGTCAAAGAACAAGTTCGACTCGGCCACATTCGTGTTCAACATATCAACGGTACCGATCAACTAGCTGACACACTTACAAAACCCTTGCATAAATCGCGCTTCACTGAGTTATCATCCAAGATCGGACTCCGCCACCGACCGTCCATCTTGAGCGGGAATATTGAAGATAATACTACCAAAGCAAAGTCAACCTCAATCCCATGATTCTAGCAATGAAATCACGGCAAATTGATACCCAATATACTGTACATATTAGTCTCTTATTATGTTACTATAATAGATTATTCTTTCCTAGTATACTAGCTAAATTAGAGGAATATGTTCCCTCTTGTAACTATAAATCCTCCTGTACATTTCTTCTGAAAAAATAACAAACATATTATTTACACAGAGTTGTTACCGAGGCTCACAGTTTGACCACTAGAAAGAACAGAGAATGGAAGGAGAAGCTTCCTAGAGTTGTGCTAAAAGCTGAGGAAATTATGTACTCCAAAGCTAATTCGGAGGTAATTGTGCCTGTTTTCATTAAATTATGTACTGTGTGTCAGTATTTTCGTGAATTATGACGCCTTTCGGCTGTTTTTGAGCTTAATTGGGGTTACATTGTCTGATTAGGCTGAGTATGTCGATATTGATACATTTTGGGATCGTCTCAATGATGCTATTGACACCATAATTCGAAGAGAAGAGAGTACTGAAATGGGCCAATTTCTTCAACCTTGTATCGAAGGTAAGCTTTTTTCTGTATGGTTGTTGCTTGTTCTATGCTTGAACAGTTAGATCTCTCATATAGTCATAAATATATATGTCAACATTGTTGTGTGAGTATTGTAGCAACTTATTAGGGTGGGCATTGCAACTCTTATTGGAGTTCAGTGTAGTGTTTTTGGCGATCACATTTTAAGGTTTTGACGGAACTTTAGTTGCTAATTTCTTTAAGATGCAACTCTTTATATGCGAGTAAAGCTTTAAGCAGAAATAGTCCTCGGTTTAGGCGTTTCAATCGCTCAGTGTCCTAACTGATAATCTTATCATGGAGCTTAAATTAATTATTCAAGGCGTCCGTCTATAGAGCTGTATAAAAAGATTGCATCGACTACAGATTAATCCTTTCCGTAAAATTTTGTTGTTCAGCTGCTCTTATTCTTGGTTGTGTTCCTGTTAAACCATCACGTAGCCAACGACACATTCATCTGAGGAATTATCTGACTCCAAGATTCCAAGAGACTGCTCAAGTATCACCCATGGTCCCTACTAAAACAAACAATTATGCCCCTTTCTTTTCACTACAATCCGCTTCTGGCTACCAACTAAGCAGACCGAGATCAACAACATCAAATCAGCGTAGTTCATTTGCACTCTCGGTTACTCAAATGGCTCCACAAACTTCCCCTCAATACCAGCAACCATTTGCTCCACCTATGCCTTCTGTTGCTACCGATTCTACGTTGTCTCTGAACATAGGTTCTGTTTATCCATTGTATTATAGTAGTGATTTACCAAATAGCGAGTCGCGGGTTCGATTCAACTCGGTCCAAAACTCGTATTCGAACAATATAATTATTGGAAGGCCAGTTGGATGGCCTGGAACTAGGGCCCAGTCGTCCCACCCTGCTTGTTTCTCCACCATGAGGGACCCGTTAGCTAGAGAAAGTGGGGTAATCGAGGCCTATAAGGAGCAAGTAGTAAGACCATTTGACAGCCATGAACACGCTGTTGAAATAAATTGTGATTTGTCATTACGATTGGGTCCCATTGGCGGTTGCGCGAGTCCGAAGGGATATCTTGATCGAGTCAACAATAATGGTGATTCAAGCAGTCATCCGGATTTATTTCCTAGGAATCTTGAGCTCTCTTTCTTCCCCAGACCTAAACAAGAAGTTATTGATAACAATGATAAAGCTTTGAGAAAGCGTAAAGCCGAGGCTTATCATGAGTTAGGGGATGAGAGAGATCAATGGTTGCCAAAGCTTGAAGATAACCAATTTGATGGTCAACATAGATGGCGAGGTTGGTAGTCAAACTCGGTTTTGAAGTTGTAACATATTCTTTGAATTGGTGAAATGCAATAAAATGTGAATCGATTTCATATCTGTTGTACCACCAATGTTTTGCAGTTGATTTCCTAGTAGCTGTGTCTAGGTTACAAGGTAGATTTCGAAAATAGCTCTTAAGCTTTAGGGAATTAATTACTCAATCTTGCCTATGGCTAGGAATAGACTAAGAGAACTGTTCGAGCACTGCCAAAATTTTGCTTTTCATTACTGACCCCGGCTTCTATTTGTCATTTCGGGCTGGCAAGAATCAAGAGTGGGTCATATGTAGTGACAAATGAGAACATTAGATTCATTCACAACTGTCTAGATGATGTATGTATATTTTCAGTCATTTGCAATCTGTTCATGAAATTTTCATTGTGATATACCGTCAAAGTGAAACAAACTGATTTCTACCAACACCGTTTTACGCGGGTTTGAAAATTTTGATACAATTTTCATTATAGGTGATTTGAAACGACTTTTATGTTTTGTGATGTATGTCTAAGACTGGAAGAATGTGTAGAAACAACTTCCTTACATTGCAATGTGCAGAAGAAGCATTTGAGACACTTGGGTAATGTTCTTGTATGATAGCGGAGAATGTATGACAGTGTATGGTAGTTTTCATCATATGTTTTGTGATTATTGAAGTCAAAAGTAGAACATGTGTTGATGCTTTCAAAACCGTTTGTTCATGGCATCCAAAGATGTAACGAGTAGTGCCAACACAACACAAATACTTAAAGAAGGTCGTTGTACCTCATTCAACGATAGCAACTGTAATTTTGTTACACCATACACCGACCTTACTTAAAAGTGGTTTGCATGACATAAACTCATTAGCCAATCAAAGTGCATTCATGCATCTTATACTGTTCAAGAACTAGCTTCCAATATTATTGCTATTTGTGGTTTTTGGGTGATTGTTTCCTTGACGACGAATAATGTTAATAAGAAAGTGTCAAATTATGGTACCGGAAATGGTTGTGAAGTATTCACTGGAGCATTGAACCCCTTCCTTGCTCTAACATTGGAGCAGTTTGTTTCTCAGATCGACTCATCACAAATTATGGTACTGGAAATTGAAATGCTAAAACAATCATCACACTATCAAAAAAGTTCATGGAAAAATGTCTGTGTATATATGTAACAAATAAATGTAATAGTGAGTATTAGCTGAAAGAAATGTCAGCCTTATTATACAAGATCTATCCAATAATCTATACTCCCAATTTTTAAATTTTAGAATAACCACTACAAAAAACACATCTCCAATGATTTTACGCCTAAAACAGTACAGCCGAAGCGACAATGACAGACAACAAGCTCAGAATGCTAACACCAGTAGCAGCAGCAAAGTTGTGAGCTGGCGGAGGGGCGGACTTAGCTCCACTTGCCGGACTGCCTCCTGCGGTGGGTCCCATTGGGAAAGAAGCACTGGGGCCCATACCGACTGGAGATATTGGTGCGGTCGAGACCGAGGGAGTAGGAGGAGTAGCAGTAGAAGAAACTGGGCTTGGGCTTTGTGCAGGGGAGGTTGTTGGGCTTTTCTTAGGGGCGGCGGTTGGGGTTGGTGTAGGGGTAGAGGTGGTGGCGGCGCTGACAGAGACAGCGAGCTTTTGGTTGAAGCCGCAGTGGGTGGGGATGGTACAGAGGAAGTAATGGGAGCCAGCAGCGGTGAGAGTGACGTTGGCAGGCGGAGTCGTTAAGACGGGACCCACTGTGGTGGTTGTTGTGCAGGAATCATAGTTTGCCTTTGATACTTCAGCTACTGTGTGTGCTGTTGCTGGGAAATTGAACACTGCCACATAACATTTGTCTTCATATTAGTAATATGAATTATGAACATATAATCATATAATATTATATCTAAAAAAATGAAATTATTAAACCATTTTACAGTGTGTGTTATGTTGTGTCAATGTGTCATATTTGGTACGTAGACTATACCAGCAGTTGTATTACAAAACCGAAAACACCATACTACAAAAGGCCTAAGGCGTACTACTATTTAGTATAGCAAATATAGACTCGGGTGTTTTAGCTACGAAAATAAGACAAAAAGTATAGAAGTAGTAGGGAGAAGAAGATTACCAAGAACATCACCAACTTGAAGGTTTTGCTGAGAAGCCCAATTGGGGTAAAAGGAAGCAGAAGAAGGAACAGTCCAACCAGTGTTATCTCCAACAATAACAGTTTTTGCTGAACAAATCCCGTAAACAGTTGCCAAAACTACAATTACCAACAATGACATAACTCCTTTGTTTCCTGACATGTTGCTTTTGTGTTGAGGTTTTGGAATTGTGTTGTTTTTAGTTGTTTGAGGTTAATGAAACAATGTGACAATGCAAGAGAAGGTTTGATGAGTTAGACCCTAAACGGTGTAGTATTTATAGTTATAAAAACAGTTCAGAAAAATGCATGGTTTGACCGCGTAACTGCGTAAGCTATTACTTTTGGGTTGAAGAAGTTTGGTTTTGACTTGGCCTTCCATTCCTTTTAGACTTTGTGTTGGTTAGTCCAAGTTTGGTCAAATCAGACTTCACAATTTGTTTTATTTTCTATTTTTGTTAAGACCGTTTTATGATAGCGTATCATTTATTGTTATGCTTTGTGAGGGAAAAAAAAACCTACAAATCGGTAGTATTACAATTAGATGAAAGTTATAGAGCTTCTTTATAAGCTAGTTTTAGAGCTAAACTCGGGAATTTTTTCTACAAGGATTTAGCTTCTTTACAAAGTTATTGAGTTCGGTAACTTTGTTAAGGGGCTTAACAAAAAATATTCTCGTGAGATATACAATCATTTGTAGGATTTATGTCCCTCAAGAAAAAATAGTAGGATCTATTAAGGGTTTTAGTTAGACATATAAGCTAGAATTGTTTTACATGAGAAAAGTTTTTACCTCCTTGATTTGGGAATTCGAATAATGAATTTCATCCTATCTTCATCAAATATTTTAATACGTTGAATAAATCTTTAACTCGGGGATTTGGAAAGACTCTAATCACTCCATCAAGTATTAACCTATGTTTATCGTGTAATTTAATACGAAGTTTGTGGTTAACAAGTATCGCGTTTATAACACAACAGTTGGTCTCTCTTGTGACGGTCACAAGCTTGTGACGTACTAAATGTGATCATTTTATGATAAAAAGTAATCATCCATAAAATGTTACCAGTCATATAGTGGTTACATTTTCCATAAAAATGGTCACATTTGCTCCGTCACAAACTTGTGACGAAAAGTGCCCGTTACAAATGAGAATTTGTGATAACCCAAATAGGTCATAGCCTCCTAGGTTCAACATCTTCGATGCATGAAATGTAAGGAGTTTGTCAAGGCATCCATCAACAATTTGCCGCGTGAAATTGGAAGTGGGTGGATATAGGAGGTAAGTGGATTATACATTCAGAGCTATCGGAAAATTCTCACGGTACCCTCATACTTTGATAATTTGTCTGAAATGCTTAAAATTTTGGCCCGAAAAATTTCAAGTGACCATAACTCGTGTTTTCAAAGTCGGAATATCACGATTTTTTTTTCAAATCGTTCATCTTTCCGAGAACTACGATTTGAAAAAAAAAAATTGGCGAGTTCGGAATTCGTGACCAAGAGATATGATCACTCAAAGTTTGTTCGGTGAAAAAACCTTTGACATACAAAAACTCCTAGCCACGGGATCCAAATACGACCAGTTTTTTTTTTCAAACCGTAGCTCTCGGAAAGATGAACAATATGAAAAAAAAATCGTCATTTTACGAGTTTGCAAACACGAGTTATGGCCACTCAAAGTTTTTCGGTTGAAAATTTTGGGTATTTCGGGCAAAATGTCAAAGTTCAGGGGTACTGGGGAATTTTCCGTTAGAGCTATTACCTCCAAAGGGTACAAGTGTCATTTTTCAAAGAGCTAAAAAAATTCACTGCCTTGCCTGAAATATTTTTTCTTATCGTATAGAACTATACAACTCGAAAATTTTATTGCGATGCTCAGAAAGTCTACTTGCTAGCATACTAGGAATTTAAGCGGATAAAATTATATGGTTCAAAAACTTTATTACGATGTTATAATAAAGTCTCATATAATTTGCAACTCGGAGAATTAAACACAAAAACTTCAGCAAAATACTCGTAACCTTTTAATGCAAACGTATCTATACAACTCAAAATAAACTCAATTAGAATACCTATATTTTGTTTATTTTTTGCGATACAGAGAAGTAAATTTTTTTTTTACTAGGATACTCGGAATAATTTTTCAAAGATGATAGAAATATACTACTCAAAATTTTTACTATTATACTAGAATTTTGTTTATTAGCGGATACAATTATACACGAAATCTTTTTCTTAGCTAATATAATTATACAAACATTTTATTAAAATAATCGTAATTTTTTGAAACTCAAAAATAAAAAAGTTCAAAATAAACGTAAACCGAGATTAAAATAAAAGAGAGTCAATATAGTACTAATTCAGAGTACCGGAGACCTTTAGACTATTAAAACAGTAAGTCTTGCTTAAGACGGGTAATATACGTCTAAAGCTTAAGACGAGTCAAATACTCTCAAGTGGTGGTAATAAAGACACAAATTTTGGTATTTTCTAGGCAATAAGAGCACCTCCAACGGCGCTTTAATGCTCATTGATTTGTTGAGGAAGAGTAAATTGTGGTCTCCAACGGTGAGGAAGGTAGCTCAAGATATTGAGGAAGAAGATGCTCATTGATTTGTTGAGTAAGAGTAGACCTGGCAAATGGGTCAAACGGGTCGGGTTTGGGTCGGGTAAGTTTGGGTCGGGTCATTTCGGGTTTGCTCAATCTTTCGGGTCGGGTCGGGTCGGGTCGGGTCGCGTTTGGGTTTGGGTCAGTTTCGGGTTTGGGTCACTTCGGGTTTGGGCCATTTCGGGTTTGGGTCATTTTGGGTCAGACCATTTCAATTTCATATCCGATTTATTTAAGCCATTTTCGGTCAAAATGATTAAGTTAGTTTTCGAGTTAAGCTCAGCGTCAAGCCAAACTCGCACGGGCCAGCTTGGATCAAGCCGAGCTTGAGCTGCATATGGGCCGTCTCGTCTCATTATCACCCCTAATCACCAGAAATTGGGTCATTTAGGATCATTTCCAATCGGATTGTCTGTGGGTCGGTGGTTTAGTGTCGGGTTATTTTGGGTCGGGTCTCTTTAGGGTCAGTCAAAGTTCGGGTCGGGTCTGGGTCGGGTCGGGTCAATTCGGGTTTCGGGTCATTCTCGGGTCATGCAGTTTCGGGTCGCTTTAGGGTCTCGGGTCAGCCTTATCGGGTCGGGTTATTCGGGTCGGGTCAGTTTTGCCAGGTCTAAGTAAGAGTACGCAGAGCGTGAAAGGCCCCCACACCCCTGCAACTTACTTTTTGTATTGTTTTTGGGTAATTATTTTGATCAAATGGTCACGACTTGTGAGAGAAATAGACATATGGAGCAATAAATAATTGGTAACCAATTTCTTTTTTCACAAATTCTCTAAGACAGGTTAACCAGTCTTAAACTTAAGACGGGTCAAATCCTACCTCACAAGGAGACTTTCTGTTCTTTTCTTTGCTACTAATTTAAAATGTAATTTTTTTTTTTTTTTTAAAAAATAAAGTATAATTCCTTTTTTTTTCCGCTACAAATATGTAGTAATATTGACAGATATCCGGAAGAAGATGTGCATTGATTTTTTTAAGCATCTTACTTTTAAAAAAATAAAAATATTCCCTCCGTCTCGGTCAATAGTTTATACTTGCTTTATTTTTTCTCCTCACAAAATAGAGCAAATGTAAACTATTTACTGGGACAGAGGGAGTACAATAAATTAGAATTCTATCGCGAATTTGTCGCAAGTTATCGAGTTATCGTATTTTTTTACGCAATAAGTGGGGTGATTTGGTATGTATATTACCCGTCTTAAGCTTAAGACGGTTAGTGAGTGTCCGAAATGAGAATTTGTGTTTTCTCTACTATCTTAGAAATCATTTTTTATAGAAAATTATGAGTTCGTATTTTTTTTTTGGTCAAATGTAAATATATTTAAGCTCAAAATCATCCAATTACATCAACTAATAGGACATTCAAAGGGATTTAGTTTAATTTAACCAATATATAAAACTGACAATTTTAAAGTGGACGGAAATTAAAGCTGACATAAATTAAAGCCAATACATAAAGCTGGCGAAATTAAAGTGGACGGAACTTAAAGCCAATACATAAAGCTGACAACTATTGACTTATACTAGACTGAAAATTACTAGAGTAGCTTCATAATAGCACCATTAAAATAATCATACCCCCAATACACTAATCAGTGGAATAATCTTCAGATGAATATTCATTTGGCTTCCATAACTCCTCCTCCTGGTAACCGGTATAAATGTGGTATATCCGAATTTCCTTAAGCGGGCCATGGAATATCTGAACACCACCCTGGTAACCCTCCATCAGCTGATATAGTGTCATGTGAGGGATGATGGTTTCACATCTTTTGAACAACTCAACCACCTCCGTCTCGATTCTCTTTAGCTCATCCCTTTTCAGAAGGAGCGATTCTAAAGAACAAAAGAAAATGATAACAAATGATGAAGGAAAATGAAAATGATAACAAATGACGATTATTAATTTTTACTTTTGTTATATTAATTTCAGCAATATGAGGGTTGTTTCTCTTATAGAGAGTACCCATCATTTGTGGTAGTGATACGAGATTAGGTTCATAACGATTCATGAAATCCCAAACGATATTATTATTAAACACAACTAGTAAGCGGTCAAATAATAAAGGGAACTCATTAACAATTTCATCAATTTTATTTTGTACGAAGTATATAATTAACCTCTTGAACATCGTTCATAGGCATGACGGGAGGAAAGAAGGAAAATAGAGATAATGACAAGAGAGATTTTAAAGAGAAAGTAGATGATAGTCAGTTGTGTGAAAAATGATGGTGGAGTGAGCTATTTAAATAGAGGTGAGGCTTGAGATTGGGTACGAACACAAAATAATTCAAAATAATAATAATAAAAATAAAAATGCAGACTACAAATATCTTGACATATATCTGGACATTTCTCCTTATCTTGACATTATAATTCCTTTTTTTTTAAGCTACAAATATGTTAACTACAAATATCTTGACAGTATGGTAAATACAAATGCAGAGTTAACATAACAAAGAAAGACGTCTACGGATAAGATTGTATAAAATTGGATTGATGATATCTCGGTTGTTCGATCCTGTTCGTTGAACAAGATTGCGGATAAGATTAGATAAGATTGCGGATAAGATTGGATCGATGTTGATATCTGACTTGTTTGATCATTGTTGGGTCTATACAGATTACGGATAAGATTTTTAGATAATATTGGATAAAAATGGATTGATATTTTCTCCCCTATAAATAGCCTATAATATTGACATATATCAACACACCTCTCCTTTTATTGTTTGTTTTATTTCATATTCTCTCTAAAAACATCATCTAATTTTAATTAATTCTTGTCATGGATAATTTGGAAATTCAAATGAGAGAAATTTTTAGAAAAATTAGAGAAGATACTATTATAGTCCCTCCACAAAATAATCCAACTAGGAGTTATAATCCAACTCAGAGTTATGATCAGACTCAGAGTTATAATGCTTCCCCACAATATGACCAAACTAAATCAAATATTCTAGAGAATTATCCACGATTTTCATCACAAACGCCGTCAAATAACACAAGCTCTTTGAACTGTAATATATCTCAAAATTCTATGTGTGATGAGGATAATATCGTCGTTGAAGAGAGCGAAGAGGTTGTAGTTTTTGAAGGGGTAGCTCAAAATTCTAAAAACCAACCATTAAGATGGTCAATGGAAGAAGATGAAGCTCTAATTTCATCTTTTATGAGACATTCAACTGATAATGTAATTGGCACCAATCAAATGAAAGAAGCACTATGGGTCAAAGTCAAATTGCTTTTTGATTTGGCACGCCAAGCGAATCCAACGAAAATTAAACCTCGAAACCCAGGAATGTTGGGTGGTCGCTTTCGTAGAATATCAGCCGGGGTTATGAAATGGGTTGGTTGCTATGAAGAAGCTCAAAGGAGAAAGTCTAGTGGAATGAATGAGGAAGACGTAATTCAAGAAGCTCACAAAATTCATAATGATAGCCATGGTAAATTTCAATTTGAACGTGCATGAGTTTTGTTAAAAAAATATCGGAAATGGCAAGAAGTTGTCGGAGGCTATGTTAACGACAATATTGGGATCAGTGCAAGCAATAATTCTCGAAAAAATAAGTCTAAAAAAACTATGTCTGTTGATGTTGAAGAATATCCTGATCCAGATACTCCTACATTTGGTAGTGACCCTGACTCGAATGGCAGTGGTAAGAGATTTCGGCTTAATGAAGGCGGATTTTCCACACCAAATAGTGGAGACGATGAAGAAGGTATGGGCAGGCAACGTCCTCAGGGTATAAAAGCAGCTAAAAAGAATAAAGGGAAAATGAAAGTAGGTGATGTTGCCTATTTGGCTGAAAGCATTGACCGTTTGGGTAATCGTTATGGTGACAAGAAGACCAATGATGCAGAACTGCAATGGGAAAGGAAAAATTATCAGGATAAAAGATGGAGATGAGGGCTCAGCAATTAGCGGTCGCCCAACAAAAGATTAAGCTAGACGAAAGGATTTACAAGTGGAATGCATATCAATCTCTACAATCAAGGAATGATTTAACACCGTCGGAAGAACAATGGAAATTATCACTACTTCATGACTTGCAAAACAACTAGAGTCTTGTCTTTTCGTTTTAAGAGTGTTGTATTTTCATTTTCAGAAAGTTGTCTTGTCGTTTTAAGAGTGTTGTCTTTTCGTTTTCAGAGTATTGTCTTGTCGTTTTCAGAGTGTTGTCTTGTCATTTTCAGAGTATTGTCTTTTCGTTTTCAGAGTGTTGTCTTGTCGTTTTAGAGTGTTGTCTTTCGTTTTTATAGTGTTGTCTTGTCTTGCTGTTTTCAGAGTGTTGTCAATTCATTTTCAAACTGTTGTATTTCATGGTTTGTTTAATTATTAAAATTGTCTAACATCTTTCGTTTAATGAGTGTTGTCTTGTCTTGCTGTTTTCAGAGTGTTGTATTTATGCTACATAGTATAGTCTTTTCATGTTCCCTTAATAGTGATAAATGTCTATATATAGATATACTTATTCGTTGTATTCTACACCACACTCCTCTTCCATCTTTTTCACCTCAAATGGATTTTTTATTTGAGTTCTCATCATCTTCATCTTCATCTTCATCTTCTAATTATAATGATGACGATAATGACGATGAAATAATAGAAGAAGTTATTGTCACAGTTATTGACGAGCTTAATTTCACGTGTCGTTAAATCCGCTAATTAGCTACGGTCAAATAACAATTTATTTCTCCTAAACAAACACAAACTATCTTAAATTAAGGTAGTAAATGGTAAGAATAGGGTCGAACCCAAGAGAAGGCGGGATTAGCTAAATAAACTAATCTAGACTCTTGTTAAAACCAATTAACAAAACTAATTACTAAATAATTACTCTAATCACTAATTAAGACAACAATTAAGACACAAACTTAAATTAATTACAAACTATGACATTAACAATGACAAAAACATGTAGGATAACACATATGGAGAAAGTTTGATTTGAGAAATTCCTTAACAAGTCTAAAACAACCAACAAGTACTTAAGATTCAAATATTCAAATATAAAGTAAAGTGTAAACTACTAAGACTTGTGAGTTTAGGGGTTGCTTTAAAATGCTTACTAAAAACTGAAAACAAAACAGACAGAAATGGAGACTGTTTTAGAGAGAATGGCTTGTATCAACTGAAAACTCAAGGATATGACTTAGAGGACTTTCCCTACAGCATGGCACAAGATAAATGACTAAAATACTGGGTTTGAGACAGGTTTAGAGTATTACAGCAATGCACAAACACCCTAGACTTACGCTCAACAACAAGCAAGCTAGTCACAGCAAAGCACAGACTTAATCTTGACTCACAAAGCAAGACACTGATCAGACACCTTGAAGATGTATCAGGCTTGACTCAAACTACAGCACTTAGCACAAGTTTGAAATATTTGAGAGATTTCTCAAGTTTAATTCATTCGTAAAGTCTGCTTAAACAATACATAAGACTCTCCTTATATAGGGAGGCTGATACAATGTGAACCCTTGGATGTAAAGCCTATCTAAGGATCAACTTTGGACTTGAACTACTACAACAGATACTAATTAAGGGCCTCACAAGAGGACGAGTTTAACAACTAGCTAGTATAGACACAAAGACACAAAACAGACTGAAGCAAAAAGCAATAAAGCAGATTTTGGAGTTTTCCTGAAATGGGAAACTGTTGTTCCTGTTGTCTTGATGCCTTGCTCTGGGTGTTTTGCTGCTCCTTGGGACTCTTCACTCTTATTTGAACTTAGATAAACCTGCCTTGGATGAGGACAAGTTGACTTAGGCAAAAAGAACCCACAGCTGGACTTGTACTTTCCTTGCCATGAGGTTCATTGGACTCTGATTTGGACTGCTTGTAACTTGAGATTTTTCTAGACTTCTAATGGGATTCTCCTGGGAAAACTTGTTGATTAATGAGTTGGCTTGATGGTAGGCCATGGTGGGGGTGGCTGGGATGCTCTGGTGTACCTCCTTGGTGCTTGGTTTGCTAACTGGTCTGCTGGGTTCTGACATGCATTGTTCCTGGTTTGTGTGTGGTTTGTGGACTGAATTGGACCTTGGCATGACTTGGTGATCCCTGGAATGTCTTCTCCATTGTCTTGACTTGGTTTGGCTTGAAGTTGGCTTGACATGGCCTGATGTTTGGACCTTGTGGTTCGAGCTTCAATCTGAGGGGGTCTTGTGGTCAGGCTTGTCTGGCTTGTGGCTTGATCATCAAGGCCCCTTGGGTGAGCTCCTGCTGCAGCTTCCCCGGGTTGAAAAGGGCTTGACCTCAAGCCTGTGTCTTCCTCTCCTTCAGAGTCTTCATAGAAGGGACTAAGGTCTCCAACATTAAATGTCCCATGAACTGCATATTCTCCTTGTAGATCAATTCGGTAGGCATTGGGACCTATCTTCTCTGTGACTTGAAAAGGACTATCTGCTCTTGGCTCTAGCTTGTTCTTTCTTTTGGAGGGGAACCTCTCTTTCCTTAGGTTAATCCATACTAAGTCTCCTGGTGCAAGGTCTTTCTTGGTCTTAGGAACCTTGACATTCTTCTTGTATAGATCATTGGTCTTCTCAATTTGTTTTCTGACTGACTCATGGAGTTTTAGCATTTGTTCCACCCTCTTCTTGGCATCATAATGGATCTCTGACCTGCACACATTAGACAAATTCAAAGGCATTAAGGGGTTAGTACCATAGACCACTTCAAAGGGGGAGTGGCTTGTGGCTGCTGATGGAGCTCTATTAAAGAAGAACTCTGCTTGAGTCAGCTTTAAATCCCAATCCTTGAGAGATTTGCTGACTATAACCCTCAAGATCCTTCTCAAGGTCTTGTTGGTCACCTCAGTTTGTCCATCTGTTTGAGGATGATGAGAGGTGCTAAACAACAACCTGGTATTAAGCAGCTTCCACAATGTTCTCCAGAAATGACTCATAAACTTTGTGTCTCTGTCAGATATAATAGTTCTTGGAACTCCATGCAATCTCACTACTTCATCAAGATATAGCTCTGCCACACTCACAACATCCTCAGTTTTCGTAAAGGCAATGAAATGTGTCATCTTGCTGAACCTATCCACAACTACCATGATATAATCTTTTCCTCTTGCTGTTCTAGGCAATGCCACTATGAAATCCAAACTTACATCTTCCCAGGGCCTACATGGGACTGGTAGGGGAGTGTAAGGTCTTGCCTGAAATGAACTCTTGGCCTTTTGACAGACTCCACACCTCCTGAGCACTATTTGGACCTCTCCCATCATCTTAGGCCAGTAGAACTGATCCTGCAGTATATCCATAGTTTTCTGAACCCCAAAGTGTCCTCCAAGGCCACTTCCATGCACTTCCTTGATCAATAGACTTCTATAAGAACCTCTGGGAACACACAGCTTGTTTCCTTTAAACAGGAATCCATTTTGTAGAGTGTAGGGTGAATCAATAGTCCTGGTTCCCTCTTTCTGTGCTAACCAATCTTCTGCAAAGTCTGGATCCTCCTGATACATATCTTTCATGAACTCAAACCCAAGAACCCTTTGTTCCATGGTTGATAGCAGGGTGTATCTTCTAGACAATGCATCAACTACAACATTTTGTTTCCCTTCTTTGTACTTGCTAGAAAAGGTAAATGACTGGAGGAACTCCACCCATTTAGCATGTCTGTGGCTGAGCTTATGCTGGCCTCCTATGTACTTCAATGCCTCATGATCAGAGTGTAGGACAAAAGGCTTGGGCTTCAGGTAATGACTCCAATGCCTTAGAGCCCTGACAAGAGCATAAAACTCCTTGTCATAAGTAGAATAGCTCAGCTTGGCACCATTTAGCTTTTCACTGAAATAGGCTACATGCTTCTTCTCTTGGATGAGGACAACTCCAATTCCTACTCCACTTGCATCACATTCAACCTCAAATAGGCAATTAAAGTCTGGTAACCTGAGGATAGGTGCACTGCACAAGAGTTTCTTTATGTATTTGAAAGCCTGCAAGGCATTCTCAATCCAAGTGAACTCTCCTTTCTTCATACATTCAGTGAGGGGTGCTGCAATGGTGCTGAAGTTCTTAATGAACCTCTTGTAGAAAGATGCTAAGCCATGAAACCCTCTTACTTCTGTGATGTTCCTAGGAACAGGCCAAGACTGAACAACAATGATCTTGTCCTGATCCACTGAAATGCCTCTACCAGACACTACATATCCTAGAAACTTAACTTCCTCAGTCATAAAGGTGCACTTCTCAAGCTTCCCAAAGAGTTTACTCTCCTTAAGTATCTCAAACACAGCCTCAAGATGCCTCACATGATCATCCTTGCTCTTGCTGTAGATGAGAATATCATCAAAGTATACTACCACAAATCTCCCTAGGCAAGGCCTAAGCACCTCTGTCATCAATCTCATGAAGGTACTTGGGGCATTTGACAGGCCAAAGGGCATGACAAGCCACTCATAGAGGCCATGCTTTGTTTTGAAAGCTGTCTTCCACTCATCTCCTTCCCTGATCCTCAATTGATGGTAGCCTTGCCTCAAATCAATCTTAGAAAAGAACCTTGATCCACTTAGCTCATCCAACATGTCATCAAGCCTAGGTATAGGGAACCTGTACTTGACTGTGATGTTATTGATAGCCCTGCTATCTATGCACATCCTCCAAGTTCCATCCTTCTTAGGGACCAATAATGCAGGCACAACATATGGACTTAGGGACTCCCTTACAAACCCTTTACTCATCAACTCTCCAACCTGTTTCTTCAGTTCTTGTGTAGCCTTAGGATCACATCTACATGCTGGTCTATTAGGTAGTACAGACCCTGGCACAAGGTCTATCTGATGTTCAATTCCTCTCAAAGGGGGTAAGCCATCAGGAAGTTCCTCTGGGAACACTTCCTTGAATTGATCAATGAGGGGCTTAACTTCTGCAGGAATTACCTTAGACTCCCCTTCCTGAACCTCTTTTGACAGCAGCATCCATACAGGTTGTTCCTCACTACACTCTTTGACCATTGCTGATTCAGATAGAAACAAGACTCCATTAAAGTCTTCAGCCATACTGGGACTCCCATAACTCTTCTGATGAGGTGGCAAAGGGGCTAATATCACCTTCCTGCTCCCATGTTTGAAGGAATAGGTGTTGCTTCTTCCTTGGTGTATGAAGCTCTTATCAAACTCCCATGGCCTTCCTAATAATAAGTGACATGCATCCATTGGAACCACATCACACAATACTTCATCTTTGTATACATTTCCAATGGAAAATGGAACCATACATTGCTTGTCCACCTTAAGCTCTGCTCCCTTACTCAGCCATCTCAACTTATAGGTATGAGGGTGTTCTTGAGTGCTTAGCTTTAGCTTGTCAACCATAGTGACAGAGGCCACATTGGTACAGCTACCTCCATCTATGATAAGGTTACAAACCCTCCCTTGTATGGTACATCTGCTTCTGAAAATGAGGGACCTTTGATCCTCCTCCAAAGGTATCTGTTGTGAATGCATTACCCTCCATAGAACCAAACTGTGGCCTGTATCAGGGAGTGCCACTATCGCCTCCTGACTAGGCTCTTCTTCCTCACTCACCATTTCTTCAACCTCAGGCTCATCCCTCTCATACTCAACTAGACCTTCTTTTTCCCAAGTCTCAACCTCCATTATAGTTAAGGTCTTCTTAGAAGGTCAATCCTTCCTGAAATGTCCATAACCCTGACATTGGAAACACCTAATTCTGTTCTCAGTCAATGAAGTGCTTGGTTTCTGACCCATGATTCCCTTTCCCTTGTCTAAGGTAGGTGGGGGTGCTGTCCTGGGGGTATCAATGGTTCTCACCCCACTGTAAGGTCTGGTTTGAAAAGGCCTAACAGGTTTTGGTGTGACACGTTTAGTCTTTCCTATCTTTTCAACTCTCAAAGACAAGTTAACAACATCATCAAATGACAACAGAGGTTGCATCCTAACCTTGTTAGCAATGCTCTTATCTAGGCCCTCTAAGTACCTAGCAATCCTTTGCTCAAGTTTCTCATTTATATCACACTGCAAAGTGAGCTGTTCAAACTCTCTCAAATAGGATTCAACAGATTTATCTCCTTGCTTCAACTTAGACAACTTTATGAACAGATCCTGGGTGTAATCTTTAGCAACAAACTTATCTAACAGTTTCTTTTTCAGTTTAGTCCAAGACTTGATGGGTTCTTTTCCTTCCCTAGCCCTCAACCCTTTCATGGTTTCATACCAAAAAGAAGCATACCCTTTCAGTTTAAGGGTGGCTACTTTAAAAGACTTAGAATCATTATATCCTTTATACTCAAAGATTCTTTCTACTTCTCTTAACCATTCTAACAAGTCATCAGGATTAAGACTACCAGAAAACTCAGGGATGTCTACCTTAAGATGTTTGTCTATGTGCCTGTGGATGGAAGCCCTGCTCCTTGATGAGTCATCTGAATCTGGGTACTCTTCATCATCAGGTGGCCTTCCTCTGCCTCCTCCTTGGCCTCTTCCACGTCCTCTGCCTCTTCCTCCTATGGCAATATTGCCATCAAGAGCCTCATTCACAGCCCTTGTGAGGTGTGTGACAGTTCTGGTTATGCCTTCCACCATAGTCTCTAAGTTGGTGATTCTCTCTTCACTCATTGGGTTATTTTTGTGTTTTTAAATGTAGTTAGGGAAAATGAACTCAGTAAGACTCTCAACCAAAGCTCTGATAACCAATTTTGAGTGTAAACTACTAAGACTTGTGAGTTTAGGGGTTGCTTTAAAATGCTTACTAAAAACTGAAAACAAAACAGACAGAAATGGAGACTGTTTTAGAGAGAGTGGCTTGTATCAACTGAAAACTCAAGGATATGACTTAGAAGACTTTCCCTACAGCATGGCACAAGAGAAAGGACTAAAAGACTGGGTTTGAAATAGGTTTAGAGTATTACAGCAATGCACAAACACCCTAGACTTAGGCTCAACAGCAAGCAAGCTAGTCACAGCAAAGCACATACTTAATCTTGACTCACAAAGCAAGACACTGATCAGACATCTTGAAGATGTATCAGGCTTGACTCAAACTACAGCACTTAGCACAAGTTTGAAATATTTGAGAGATTTCTCAAGTTTAATTCATTCGTAAAGTCTGCTTAAAACAATACATAAGACCCTCCTTATATAGGGAGGCTGATACAATGTGAACCCTTGGATGTAAAGCCTATCTAAGGATCAGCTTTGGACTTGAACTACTACAACATATACTAATTAAGGGCCTCACAAGAGGACGAGTTTAACAACTAGCTAGTACAGACACCAACACACAAAACAGACTGAAGCAAAAAACTATAAAGCAGATTTTGGAGTTTTCCTGAAATGGGAAACTGTTGTTCCTCTTGTCTTGCTGCCTTGCTCTGGGTGTTTTGCTGCTCCTTGGGACTCTTCAGTCTTATTTGAACTTAGATAAACCTGCTTTGGATGAGGACAAGTTGACTTAGGCAAAAAGAACCCACAGCTGGACTTGTACTTTCCTTGCCATGAGGTTCATTGGACTCTGATTTGGACTGCTTGTAACTTGAGATTTTGCTAGACTTCTAATGGGACTCTCCTGGGAAAACTTGTTGATTAATGAGTTGGCTTGATGGTAGGCCATGGTGGGGGTGGCTGGGATGCTCTGGTGTACCTCCTTGGTGCTTGGTTTGCTAACTGGTCTGCTGGGTTCTGACAGGCATTGTTCCTGTTTTTTGTGTGGTTTGTGGACTGAATTGGACCTTGGCATGACTTGGTGATCCCTGGAATGTCTTCTCCATTGTCTTGACTTGGTTTGGCTTGAAGTTGGCTTGACATGGCCTGATGTTTGGACCTTGTGGTTCGAGCTTCAATCTGAGGGGGTCTTGTGGTCAGGCTTGTCTGACTTGTGGCTTGATCATCAAGGCCCCTTGGGTGAGCTCCTTGTAACAACCCTCGCGAATGCGAAAATATAAAACTTACAAGCATGTGAATTATATAGCGGAAATAGGTAGTTTTTTTAAAACTTTCATACATGCAAGTTAAATAAAACGAGGAGTGTCAAAATATTACAAACTAAGTACGAAATACAACAAAGAGACGGGGTCTCTCAAAATGTTAGCAAAGAACAAGTGTTTCGCAAAACTAGCTAAAATCGTCTAGAGGTGAAACTTCCAGGGACAACGCCCGCTAGCTCACACCCGAACCCAAAATAGCATAAGCAAAAAGCCATCCATGCAGTCAACCTGTTCATTCATGAAAAACATGAACGCCACAATCAGTGGGGAGTAACTCCGGGTTCTCCCAACCATATCACATTAAACGTACATATAAGGAAATACCAAAGTAAAATCATGCATATATAGATATACATGTGAGATACGATAAGGATAGATAGGCAATTCGATAAACAATGATAAGAGCATAAGGAATACAAATCCGAATCCATCATGTTATTCAAAGACTCGGGGAAGACACTCTTAGGCAACCGAATACGCTCACTAGGGCTTGCATCTCACCGTTAGCGGTATAAGTTTGATAAGATTGAGACTCGACAAACAAACCATGCCAAGTCATGCAATGATCATGAATAATCAATCATGAAATCACGCATTCAAGTACAACAACACAAAGACGACATCTCTCACGGTAAATGAAACGCACTAGCATCGTGTACATGGCAAGTATGATTAACAGGCATCCACGAGATAAACATTTCCGTGAACGCATACACGATCACATTTCGTATATGTAGACTAATTTCCTCCGGTAGGACGACGATATAAATACCCGGTCCTAGTCTAAACCTGGCCAGACTCTCGGAATAACCATTTTCCGATTCGACATGCGATGACATTTCGCATCCAAGACTCGGTCAATCATTGACGCCGAGTACCCCAAATTCGGTCGATAATTCACGAAAGAGGCGGAAAAGAGCTCGAGCCACATAACAAGCGGTACGCTACATGCAAATAACACCACCTCGCAAGTACACAACATTTGACGGCCGGGTCGATCAACGCATAGCGTTCAACTCCCAACAACGTCGTCGTATGCCCACTACACATGCAATTAAGCAGTAGGATATCTCTCCGTTCCGACATTCCAGCCTTACGAACGGGAAGGTAACCAAGGGAATGAGAGTACAAAGCACAAGACAAAATAGTGCTCAAACCGTATCATTTGTAAAAACCGACTGAAAGTGAAACATAGTGCACTGAAACTATTCAGAAAGACAACTAAACAATGACAATTTGATTGAGATTCAAACACTTTGCAAATACTCTGTTTCTGTTTGAATTGATTGTTAAAGAACAAGGATAGGACCTTAATCAAAGCACAAAGCCAATGATTGAGGGTTGAACTTTGATCCCAGCACACAGCTAAGGACCCAAGCTCACTTCCAAGCACAAAGCAAAGGAAGTTGTCTCAAGCACACAGCCAAGAGATGCAACAGAAACAAGGTTTCAGTTTTATGTTTTACTTCAAATCTGATTTGCATTTCATTAGGTAAAGGCCTTATATAGGCAACAAGGATACAACTCAGACGTTAGGAGATATCTAGGGCCACAAAGGCTTACAACATGAAACAAAATAACAGCTACAAACTTGCAGGAAAACTGACATAAAGTAGATAAAGCAGAAAAGTAATTCTAATAGGACAATCTGCCTTAATGGGTTTGTTGGGTTGAAACTGGTGGAGGGGTGGACTTCTGAGCTTGATTCTTGAGCTCAACTGAAGTGGGATGGATGCCAAAGGTCCTTCTAAAAGGCCCTCGAGTTTGTTTGATCATAAAAGGAAAGTTGGATAGTGACATGTTAACTACTGCAAAAAGGCTGAAATCTGGACAGTCTGAAGTTGTCCCTAAGCTAACTCTTTGTGTGTTTGTTTCTGGGGAGGGAAGTCCTGGGGAAAGTTGTAGAGGACCTTCCCAAGACATAGGTTTGAGGGTTGGTTAGGCTTGTTTGATTGTGTGGGGCCCCATGGACCTTGTTTAGAAAGGCTGTGATAGGCTGTTTTTGGCTGGGGGCTGTTTTTGTTGTGTTGGGTTTGTTGGGCTGTTGGCTGAGCTTTGTTGTGGCCTAGTCTTGGGAAGTGGATGGCTAGGCTTTGTTCTGGTTGTGGTGGTGTTGTCTTAGCAGGCTTGAAGTGGTTGTGGCTTGGACTGAATAGAACATTGTCATAGCTGGTCATGGTGTTGTCTGAATGTATGTTGTTGTTTTGATGTTGAGTCTTGTCTTGAGTTTGTGTCTTGTCTTGAGCTCGTGTCATGGCTCGTGTCTTGGCTTGGTCACATACTCCCGTTGCAACCTCCTTTTCTTGAAAAGGATTTGCCCTCAAATCTTCCTCACCCTCATCATCTGATTCACCATGGTAAGGACTCAGGTCTCCAACATTGAAAGTACCATGTACACCATAGCTTCCTGGTAGATCCACCTTGTAAGCATTGGTGCCTATCTTCTCCAATATCTCAAATGGTCCATCAGCCCTTGGCATGAGCTTGTTTCTCCTCTTGTCTGGAAATCTCTCTTTTCTTAAATGCAACCATACAAGATCCCCTGCTTTGAATTCCCTTGCTTTCTTAGGCCCCTTGGACCTGGCCTTGTACAACTCATTGGACCTTTCAATCTGCTTCTTGACTTGCTCATGAATCTGTATCATTTGCTCAACTCTTTTCTTTGCATCATAGCTTGTCTTGTTTCCTTTGACTGGTGCTAGGTCTGTAGGCATGAGAGGATTAGTGCCATAAACTGTTTCAAAAGGACTTTTACCTGTGCTGCTGGAGGGAGCTCTGTTGAAGGCAAACTCAGCTTGTGCTAGCTTGAGGTCCCAATCTTTCAATGACTTAGAAACAATGCTCCTTAAGATCTTCCCTAGTGTTCTGTTAGTGACTTCTGTCTGCCCATCAGTTTGGGGATGGTGAGAAGTACTAAACAATAACCTAGTCTTCAATAGCTTCCACAAGGTTCTCCAGAAATGGCTCATGAACTTTGTGTCTCTATCTGAGACAATGCTTCTAGGGACCCCATGTAACTTGACAACCTCCCTAAAGTATAGTTCAGCTACCCCCAATGCATCCTCAGTCTTCTTACAAGCAATGAAATGTGCCATCTTGCTGAATCTATCTACAACCACCATGATTGAATCTTTTCCCCTTTGAGTTCTAGGTAAGGCTACAATAAAGTCCATACTGAGGTCTTCCCATGGCTTGTTGGGTACTGGAAGTGGTGTGTAAGGGCCTGCTTGAAAGTGTGCCTTGGCTAGTTGACAAGATCTGCATCTCTTGAGGGCATCTTGCACATCACTGAGCATCTTAGGCCAATAGAACTGATCTTGTAAGATGTCATAGGTCTTCTGTACCCCAAAGTGACCAGCAAGGCCATTGGAGTGAACCTCTTTGACCAGTAGTCCCCTATAAGGTCCCTTAGGCACACACAGTTTGTTTCCATAGAATAAGTATCCTTCTTGAGCTGTGTACTTGCTCCCTTTCTTGACTTGCCCTTCTTGGTGTACCTCCCATTCATGTTTGAAGTCTGGGTCCTCTTGATAGAGCTCTTTCATAAATTCAAACCCCAACACCCTTTGCTCCATGAAGGTCAACATTACAGACCTTCTAGACAATGCATCAGCTACAACATTGTTCTTACCCTCTATATACTTGCTGGAGAATGAGAAGGATTGCAAGAACTCTACCCATTTGGCATGCCTGGGGTTGAGTTTGTGTTGTCCATTGATGTATTTGAGAGCCTCATGATCAGAATGAAGCACAAAAGGCTTAGGCTTCAAGTAGTGTCCCCAATGATTCAATGCCCTCACAATGGCATAGAATTCCTTGTCATATGTGGAATAGTTAAGCTTGGCCCCATTTAGCTTCTCACTAAAGTATGCCACAGGTTTCTTTTCTTGAGTAAGCACAGCTCCTATGCCAAGACCACTGGCATCACACTCTACCTCAAAGAGTTTGTTAAAGTCTGGTAGAACCAATATTGGAGACTTGCACAATAGCTCTTTGATCAGATTGAAGGACCTTTCAGCCTTCTCATTCCACTTGAACTCTCCCTTCTTCATGCACTCAGTAATAGGGGCCATGATTGAACTAAACCCTTGTATGAACCTCCTATAGAAAGATGCCAACCCATGGAAACTTCTTACATCAGTAACAGTTTGGGGAATGGGCCATTCCTTGATTGCTTGCACTTTCTCAGGATCAACTGCTACCCCTTTCTTAGAGATGATGAACCCAAGGAAGTAAACCTCAGGCTGCATGAAGGTGCACTTCTCTAGCTTGCCATACAACTTGTTTTCTCTTAGGACCTCAAACAACAACTTCAGATGTTGCAAATGTTCTCCCTTAGTTGAACTGTAAATAAGAATATCATCAAAGTAAACCACTACACACTTGCCTAAGTAAGGCCTTAGGACTTCTGTCATCAACCTCATGAAGGTGCTAGGGGCATTAGACAACCCAAAAGGCATCACCAGCCATTCATAGAGCCCATGTTTAGTCTTGAAAGCTGTCTTCCATTCATCCCCTGCTCTTATCCTCACTTGGTGGTAGCCCTGCCTCAGATCAATCTTAGTGAACACTTGAGCCCCACTTAGCTCATCCAGAATATCATTAAGTCTAGGTATGGGAAACCTATACTTGATGGTAATGTTGTTGATGGCCCTACTATCAATACACATACGCCAAGTCCCATCCTTCTTTGGCACAAGCAAGGCTGGTACAGCACAAGGACTGAGGGACTCTCTGACATAGCCCTTGTTGAGTAGTTCACCTACTTGAAGTTGGAGCTCTTGTGTAGCCTTAGGGTCACTCCTGTAGGCTGGCTTGTTGGGTAAGATAGCTCCAGGCACTAGGTCAATGTGGTGCTCTATCCCTCTAAGTGGTGGCAGTCCACTAGGAAGCTCAGTAGGGAAGACATCACCATAACTTTCTAGGATAGATTTGACCTCTTCAGGGATATCAATGATACTCATCCCAGTCTCCTTGACTAGCAATATGTATACAGGTTGTAGCTCACTTAGCTCTTGTGCTATTTCTGATTCACTTATCAACATGACTTCTTTGGAAGCCTCACTCATGGGGTTTGGGTTGATCTTTAAAGCAGGTGGTAAAGGTGCTAGGGTGATCTTCTTCTTCCCATACTTGAAGGTGTAAGTGTTGTCTCTCCCATGGTGTATGGCATCCCTATCAAACTCCCATGGTCTCCCAAGCAGAAGGTGACATGCATCCATAGGTAGAACATCACAAAGACTCTCATCCACATACCCTTTACCAATTGAGAAAGGTATAACACATTGTTTATCCACCTTGATCTCAGCCCCTTTGTTTAGCCATCTGAGTTTGTAAGGTAGGGGTGGTCTTTGGTGGGTAGAGCTAGCTTGTCTATCAGTGTTTTGGAGGCCACATTAGTGCAGCTTCCCCCATCAATAATGAGGTTACATACTCTACCCTTGATGGTACATCTGGTCCTAAAGATCTGGTGTCTTGGGTCCTCTTCCAAAGGTTGTGGTTGAGTATGCATTACCCTCCATGTTACCAAACTTAACCCTGCATCAGGCTCTATCAACTCCTCACTAGCCTCTACCTCAGGCTCTTCCATCTCTTCATCACAGACCAACACTTCATCATCTCCCCAATTGATTACTTCTAGGGTACTCAGAGCCCTTTTAGATGGACATTCTCTAGCAAAATGTCCATACCCTTGACATTGAAAGCACTTTTTGAGAGGGGTAGTCTTCCTTTGGCCTGCCTCAACAGCCTTGCCTTTATCAAGGTTGAAAGGAGTCTTAACAGAAACCACAGGTTCTCCTATCTTAACTCCTACAAAAGGTTTGAAGGTGGGGGTTCTGGAAGGTGTCTTAGAAGCACTGGCCTTTCCTTTTCCCAATTTTTCTACCCTTAAAGACAAGTGGACAGCTTCCTCAAAGGAGTATATGTTTTGTAGCCTGACTTTGCTAGCTATCCTTTCATCCAACCCCTCTAAGAACCTTGCTATCTTTTGTTCAGATTTCTCAACAACCTCACATTGCAAAGTGAGTTGTTCAAAGTCTCTTAGGTAGGACTCTAAAGGTCTTTGGTCTTGCTTTAGGTGAGTGAGCTTAATGAACATGTCTTGAGTGTAGTCCCTAGAGACAAACTTAGCTCTCATTTTCTTTTTCAGTTTGAGCCATGACTTTACAGGTTCTTTCCCTTCCCTAACCCTCAAGGTTTTCATGTTTTCATACCACAGTGAGGCATAGCCTTTTAGTTTCAGGATAGCAACCTTAAAAGCCTTTCTATCAGTGTATCCTTTAAACTCAAAGACTCTTTCTACAGACCTTAGCCAATCTAAGAAATCATCAGGGTTCAAGCTACCTAGAAAGTCAGGAATCTCTACCTTGATATCTTTGTCTTGGTGTCTGAGACGACTGTGATCTGAGCCATCTGAATCTGACATTTCAAACTGATCTACAGGTTGTCTCCTCCTTACTCCACCTTGTGGGAAAGGTGCTCCTCTTCCTCGACCTCTGCCTCCCCTTGTATCATTGTTCTGTTGGCCCTTAAGGAGTTCATTGACAGATCTGGAGACCTCCATTACAGTTCTGACAAGATCTTGAACTGTGTTTTCAAGACCTGTGATTCTCTCTTCACTCATGGTTGTATTTTGTGTTTTTAATGTAGTTAGGTAGATGAACTCACAAACCAAAGCTCTGATAACCAATTTGCACTGAAACTATTCAGAAAAGACAACTAAACAATGACAAATTGAGCTAAGATCAAGACACTTGCAAGTACTCTGTTTCTGTTTGAATTGATTGTTCAAGAACAAGGATAGGACCTTAACCAAAGCACAAAGCCAATGGTTGAGGGTTGAACCTTGATCCCAGCACACAGCTAAGGACCCAAGCTCACTTCCAAGCACAAAGCAAAGGAAGTTGTCTCAAGCACACAGCCAAGAGATGCAACAGAAACAAGGTTTCAGTTTTATGTTTTACTTCAAATCGGATTTGCATTTCATTAGGTAAAGGCCTTATATAGGCAACAAGGATACAACTCAGACGTTAGGAGATATCTAGGGCCACAAAGGCTTACAACATGAAACAAAATAACAGCTACAAACTTGCAGGAAGACTGACATAAAGTAGATAAAGCAGAAAAGTAATTCTAATAGGACAATCTGCCTTAATGGTTTTGTTGGGGTTGAAACTGGTGGAGGGGTGGACTTCTGAGCTTGATTCTTGAGCTCAACTGAAGTGGGATGGATGCCAAAGGTCCTTCTAAAAGGCCCTCGAGTTTGTTTGATCATAAAAGGAAAGTTTGATAGTGACATGTTAACTACTGCAAAAGGCTGAAATCTGGACAGTCTGAAGTTGTCCCTAAGCTAACTTTTTGTGTGTTTGTTTCTGGGGAGGGAAGTCCTGGGGAAAGTTGTAGAGGACCTTCCCAAGACATAGGTTTGAGGGTTGGTTAGGCTTGTTTGATTGTGTGGGGCCCCATGGACCTTGTTTAGAAAGGCTGTGATAGGCTGTTTTTGGTTGGGGGCTGTTTTTGTTGTGTTGGGTTTGTTGGGCTGTTGGCTGAGCTTTGTTGTGGCCTAGTCTTGGGAAGTGGATGGCTAGGCGTTGTTCTGGTTGTGGTGGTGTTGTCTTAGCAGGCTTGAAGTGGTTGTGGCTTGGACTGAATAGAACATTGTCATAGCTGGTCATGGTGTTGTCTGAATGTAGGTTGTTGTTTTGATGTTGAGTCTTGTCTTGAGTTTGTGTCTTGTCTTGAGCTCGTGTCATGGCTCGTGTCTTGGCTTGGTCACATACTCCCGTTGCAGGATGCCAAACCGGTCTGACAACCCCAAAGGAGGCTCAATCCACCAATGGCGGAGGTAGTGAAAGAGGAGGTAATTAAACTTTTACAAATGGGCATTATCTTCCCTATTTCCGACTCCCGTTGGGTTAGCCCAACTCAAGTCGTGCCCAAAAAGGTAGGAGTGACGGTAGTCAAGAACGCACAAGGAGACTTGGTCTCCACCCGACCACAAACCGGTTGGAGGGTGTGTATTGACTACCGCCGCTTGAATGCGGTTACTTTGAAAGATCATTTTTCGCTACCATTTATTAATCAAATGTTAGAAAGACTAGCGGGAAAATCTTTCTATTGTTTCCTTGACGGATACTCGGGATATTTTGAAATCCTAATCGCGCCCGAGGACAAAGTCAAGACCACATTCACATGTCCGTTCGGTACATTTGCATATCGCCGAATGCCATTTGGTCTATGTAATGCACCGGGAACCTTCCAACGGTGCATGTTGAGTATATTCTCCGACTTTGTAGAAACGATCATAGAAGTATTCATGGACGATTTCACCGTCCATGGGGACTCCTATGGTACATGTCTAAAACACCTTGCCCTTGTCTTAGAGCGATGCCAAGAGTCTCATCTCATCTTAAACTCCGAAAAATGTCATTTCATGGTGACTAGTGGCATCGTTGTAGGACATGTAGTGTCAGAAAGGGGGGTTGAGGTGGATAAGGCTAAGGTTGACATTATCAAAACCTTACCTTATCCATCCAACACCCGAGACATTAGGTCATTTCTAGGACATGCCGGTTTCTATCGGAGATTTATTAAAGACTTTTCAAAGATTCCTAACCCCCTATGTAAGCTTTTGCACAAAGAAGCGGAGTTTGTCTTTGATGCCTCTTGTAGGAAAGCTTTTGATGATTTGAAGGAGAGATTGGTCACCGCACCAATTATCAAGCACCTCAATGGGACCTTCCATTTGAAAACATGAGCGATGCAAGTGACTACGCATTGGGATTGGTTTTGGGTCAAAAGAGTGACAAGGGACCCCATGTGATTCAATATGCATCTACACTCTTGAATGACGCCCAAAAGAACTACTCTACAACGGAGAAGGAGTTCTTTGGTGTGATATATACCCTAGAGAAATTTCGATCCTATCTCTTTGGCACAAAGGTGATCATCTACACCGATCATGCCGCCATTAGATATCTTGTGGCAAAGAAGGATGCAAAACCAAGGTTGTTGAGGTGGATTCTTCTCCTAAGTGAATTCGATGTAGAGATCAAGGACAAGAAAGGGGTGAAGAATGTGGTGGCGGATCATCTAAGTCGGCTAAACCTTGAAGGAAGACCATCATGCCCTCTTGATGAGGTTGAAGGAGGTCTCCCTCATGAGTCCCTATATGCTATCCAAGTGGAGGAGCCATGGGTTGCTACCATGGTCAACAATTTGGTAACAAAGCAGTTTCCAAGCCTTTTTTCTTTCCATCAAATGAGCAACGTAAGGTCCGATGCAAAGTACTACATATGGGATGACCCATACTTGTGGAAATTTTGCCATGATCAAATTATAAGAAGATGCATGCCCGAGAATGAGATTACATCCATCCTACATCATTGTCATGACTATGCATGTGGAGGACACTTTGGGCCACAAAGAACCGCAAGGAAAGTGCTTCAATGCGGTTTCTTTTGGCCAAGCCTTTTCAAGGACGCTCAAAAATTTGTGAAGACTTGTGACTGATGCCAAAGGATGGGGAACTTGACAAGAAGGAACGAGATGCCACAACAACCCATCCTCTATTGTGAGGTATTTGATGTTTGGGGAATCGATTTTATGGGCTCCTTTCCTAACTCTGGTGGGTACTTATACTTTCTTTTGGCGGTGGATTATGTGTCCAAATGGGAATGCACCGATGATGCAAGAGTGGCAGCAACTTTCATCCAAGAGAACATATTTTCCCGCTTTGGTTTCCCAAGGGCAATAATTAGTGATAGAGGTACTCACTTTTGCAATAAGGTTATTGGAAGCCTTCTAAAAAAGTATGGGATGAACCATAATATTTCTACGGCCTATCACCCACAAACAAACGGCCAAGCCGAGCTCTCCAACTGTGAGATTAAAGGGATCCTTGAAAGACGGTGATTCCGGATAGGAAGGATTGAAGAAAGAGGCTAGTCGATGCTTTGTGGGCATATAGAACCGCATATAAGACCCCCATAGGCATGCTAGCGTTCCGTCTCATATATGGCAAGTCTTGCCACCTCCCTGTCGAGGTTGAGCACAAAGCCTATTGGGCTATCAAATCCTTCAACCAAAACCATGATGAGAGCGGTATGCACCGGAAGCTACAATTGCAAGAACTTGAGGAAATTCACCAGGATGCATATGAGAACTCCTCAATTTACAAGGAGAAAACAAGGAAATGGCACGACGGTATGATAAATCGTCGGGTTTTCAAAGAAGGGGATCAAGTTCTTGTTTTCAAAAATTGTTTTAAACTCTTCCCGGGTAAGTTGAGGTCTAGATGGTTTGGACCTTACACCGTCAAGAAGGTGTTTAATCATGGAGCAATTGAGGTGGAAGGGCCCGGGGATGGAAAACTAATCAAGGTGAATGGTCACCGCCTCAAGCATTATTACAAGGGATGTGACCGGGAGGGGGAAGAGGAGGTCTTACTTGAAGACCCCGTGTATGAAGATTAAAAGTGTTGGAGCCACTAAATCGAGCCATCGACTCTAAATAAACGGCAAACCGTGTAAATATTCTATTCTTGTGAATATTTCATTTAAGTTTCATTGTTAATTTTTAATATTTGAGTTGTTTTTAAGTAATTAGAATTTGCATCAATCAAAATTTGAAAAGTTACTAACGATTTTGTGAAGATTTTGCAAGTTTTCGGCCGCCACGGGATGCGTGCCACAGGTAAAAAGTGCGAGACTCGGTGAAATTTTGATATTGAAGGTTATTAAGGGTCATTGGAGTGAAAATCGAAGTCTAGTGGTGTTTGGAAGACTTAGCCAAAATTTGGCTAAGTGAAAAATTGAAGAAATCCGGCAGTTGATTACGCTGCCAGCGTCACAAGACGCTGCCAGCGTCGAGACCTTATATCAGCTCCTTCATAGCCTCACAAGCACGAGTTCTTCAAAACACTCCTATCTTCATCTTTCACGAAAAAAACCCCAAAAATCAACCCCAATCCCTTAAATCTTCACCTTTCTTCACCAAATCTTCACAAAACTTCATCACAATCAATCAAATTCTTCATTCTAACCTTCATTCTACTTTCAAACACCTCCAAATCAACTCAAATCACTCAAAATCTCAGAAATTTTCCTTTAGAAAACCCAGGAAAATCTTCTTCAAATTCGATTTTAAGGAGCTTTTAGTGGGTTTTTAAAGGGTTGTGAAGGGTTCTTTGCTTATTCTAATCATTAAGGAGCTAAATTTTAGTGGAATCGGGAAGGTATAGCTTAATACTTAACTTTTTCCATTTTGTTCATCAATTTTACTCGAAAATTAGGCTTGATTAGTCTTCTTTTGAGTTTCTTCTTGCTCTTGTTGATTGTTTTTTAGGATTGGTGAAAAATTTTCTGAGTAAGGCATAAGAATTCAACAAACACTAAACTTTTGAGGTGTTGAGATTGTTGCACACCAATTGTTTGTTGAATTGCTTGTTTGAGTGAAAAAGTGTTTTGAGTGTTTGTTTGATGTTGTAGTAGTAGTGTTGTATTGTTGTAATTATTGCAGGAAATGGCTCCAAAAATCTCCAAATTGGTTGGGAAGGGAAAAAAGAGGGCCGCGGTGAGTGAGCGCGACACCGATGTTGAGGTGGTTTTGATGGATTATGAGAGGTTGAGTGCACAACTAAAAACAATTTGGGACAAACTCACTACACCCCAACAACAACCCCTTATAACATCAAAATTCTTCTCCCCAAACACCCTCCGTGCAGTGGGAATGCTCTACTTGACAAGGGATATGCTAGCTAAAGTTGGGCTAGAAGCTTATCTCGAACCGGACTCTTGGGATTACACATATAAGAGTTTTGCGTACGAGTTCCTAACTACCTTGTCCGAGTTGGACGTACCCGATCGATAGGAACGAAAAAGCCTACCGTTTCCGCCTAGAACAATATTGGCACAATGTCCCTAATTCAGAAATTCGCCAAATCCTCAAAATCACCAAAAACCCCGAAGAGATAAAATGCCCCAAGGGGCAAATGTAGAACATGTAGAACAAGATTACGGGATGTGACATTGCATCTAAGGATGCAAAACTCTCCACCATCACCCACCCCGTGCTCAGACTCATTACCCGTTTCCTTACCACCGTTGTTAACTCCGCGGGAGAGCCCGCTAAGGTACCGGAGAAAATCCGATTGTGTTTGTGGACTATGCTCCCGGGAGGGGTGGGGTACCGGATTGGACGGACTTATTCATGAGAGCTTGTATTAAGCACCACCAAAAATCCACTAAAGCAAGTATGCACCTTGGGGGGATGATTTCCTTTTTGGTTCAGCTTTATGAAGGGGGGATTGATGAAGAACAAGAGGTCAATTCTTGTAAGGGATTAACAAGGTACAATCACTTGGGGCTAGAGGATGTAAACATGTTCAAAGTTAACAAGTTGGAGCCTTTGAAAGGATTTTGGTTGGGGAGTGATGGCCTAAGCTACATGAAAATACCTCGAGCTTTAAACAATCCTTTACCTAGGAGACCAAAACCGGAGAATTTCTTTTGTCCTAGGGAAGAAAGTTTGAGGGAGAGTAGTAGTGAGGCGGAGGAAGAGGAAATGCCCTTGCGGCAAGGGAGGCAAAGGAGAGAGCAAGGTGAGGGGAGTGAGCAAGTTAGAGAAGAAAGGAAGATCCTTACAATTGAGGCGGGACCTTCCCAAAACCCACCTTTTACACAAAAACAACAACAACAACAAAGGAGAAGAAGAGTTAGAGAAGAAAGAGAGAGGAGGAGACACCGAGGAGGTGCCTCAGGTTCTTCTCATTTTAACAATTGATGAAGCATCCCACCCTTTCCCCTACAATTAGGAAATTGTATAATCTAAGTGTGGGGGAGAGGATTGTATATACTTTGTTTTGTTTTGATGCATTCTTTAGCGTTTATTTTGAAAAAAAAGAAAAAAAAAAGAAAAGTAAAAAAAATTGAAAATCCCGGCTAGGTGAAAACCCACAAGGGTGGGCACCTAGGCAAAAATTGGGAAGGTGGCCGAGGACGGAATGAAAACCCGAAAGGGCGTTCCGGGCAAAATGAAAAATCGAGTTGCGAGCCACCAATGAGAGGAAAGGAAAAGCTAAGGTGAAAACCCGAAAGGGCACCTTAAGCAAAATGAGGGATTTTCAAGAAAAAAAATTGGAAAAAGAAAAAGAAAAAAAAATTGAGCAAAATACTTCCGATGAAGAGGATTTTTGGAGGGAAAAGAAGGGAGAAATAAGGAGGAATTTAGAAGGAGGCTAGCTTAGGATTTTTTTTTTCTTTGAGTCACACAATATTGGTTCCAAATCGGTGGGTTTCTTTTGTGGGTTGCTTGGTTGGGCAATTTGTGTAATTTGGGGCCAACCAAGTGACCATGCTTTACATTGTTGGAGTGATAAGGGGGCGATATAAGTACCTGTGAGAATGATAGGAATTCTTGTCGGTCACTTTGCTTCTACCTTGGATAAGGTGAGAGTGACCATTACCATCTCGGAGTATAAGGAGGGAGGATGTGTGGATGAGTCGGAGTTGGTGGTGTGTCGAGTAAAAGTCCAAGTGTGGGGGTATTTGACAACACCAAAATGTGTCGTGTTTAGTAGTGTTTATTAGGTTCGTTTAATGTACTTTTTACGGGTCATTAACATCGTTTTATGCTAACCTTAGTCCTTGTAGTTATGTTGTTATTTGGTTTTTTTAAGTTAAGTTTTACAGTCAAGCCCGGAAGTCAACTAAAGTCAAAGTCAAACACAAGACCCGAGACCAAACCCGACAATTGGAGTGGGCTAGGAGCAAATTATCAATGCAAGAAAAGCAAGTCCAAAGGGTCAATGGAAGTCAAGCCAAGACTAGCATTCAAAGGGGTCAACAAAAGTCAAGGCGAGCAACCAAGAGTGAAAACTGGCAGCTTAAAACGCTGCCAGCGTCCCACGACGCTGGCCTGGTACACGTGTTTTTTCATTTTCCGTCTTGTCATTTTTAGGCCCATTTCTCGAAGGCCCTAGGTTTCTGAAGCAAGGGTATAAAAGAACCAGATTTTAGAGAGAGAAGAGATTCCATAACATTCCACAACAAAGCACAAAACACATTTGAATTCTCTCATTTTTGGTTCTTCATTTTGGCTTGTAACTTTGAGTTGAACTTCATTATTTGGGTTGTAATTCTTGATTATGGGTAGCTAATCTTCTATTTCTTAGTGTAATTGGAACAAGTTTTCCTCTTTTAGCATTGTAAGACTCTTTGAACCTCTTCTTTTTTAGTTAATACCATTTTATCATGTTTATTTTCCATTGTTGAATGAATTATTGTTAAGACTAACCATCTTAGCAAGTTGTTTGTTTAATTAGTACTTTGTCTAGATAATTTTGGTTAATTTGTCTTGATATTGTTGAAGCAACCTTGAAAGATTGAAACTTTGGTTTAAAGTTGAATTGTGACAACCCTCGCGAATGCGGAAATATAAAACATACAAGCATGTGAATTATATAGCGGAAAATACGGTATACATGCAAGATAGAAAAATACGAGGAGTGTCAAAATATTACAAACTAAATAAAAATACCACAAGAGACGTAGTCTCTCAAAGTGTTAACAACATACAAAGTAATTAGCAACTAGCTAAACAACGTCTAGAGGTGTTTCATCCAGGGACAACGCCCGCTAGCTCACACCTGAACCCCAAAACATCATAGCCAAAAAGTCATCCAAGCAAGCAACCTGTTCATCCATGAAAAACATGAACGCCACAGTCAGTGGGGAGTAACTCCGGGTTCTCCCAGCCATATCACCTTAAACGTACATAGAAGGAAATAAAAAAGTAAAGCATGCATACATATAGATATACATGTGGAGAATCACGATAAGAATAGATATGCCAATCCCATATATAAAGATCCATCATGTGGAAATCAAATCCGAAACCATCATGTTATTCAAAGATCGGGAAGACACTCTTAGGCAAGCCCCGAAATAACGCTCACTAGGGCTTGCATCTCCACCGTTCACGGGATAAGTTTTGATAAGATTGAGACTCGACGACAACCAAGTCAAATCATGCGATGATCACAAGTAAATCACAACATATTTATCATCCATCACGACCCAGAACATTTACGGTGATTCCAATCATGCATGACCATGAATATATCATGTAAATCACGCCTCAAGACGACACAATACGAACATCTCTCACGTAAATTGAACGCACTGCACCGTGACATGGCCAGTAATATTACAGGCATCCACGGATCACATTTCCCTTTAAACTCAACCTACACGACTACATTCGTATATGTAGACTATTTCCGTCCTGGTAATCACGACATATATACGGTCCTCGTCTACACCTGCCAGGATCTCGGAATAACAATTTTCCGATTCGACATGCGATAACATTTCGCATCCCAGACTCGGTCTTTACAATATATTGCCGAGTACCCCAAAATTCGGTAGATCAATTCACGAAAGAGGCGGAAAAGAGCTCAAGCCACATAACAAGCGGTACGCTACATGCAAATAACACCACCTCGCAAGTACACAACATTTGACGGCCGGGTCGATCAACGCATAGCGTTCAACTCCCAACAACGTCGTCGTATGCCCACTACACATGCAATTAAGCAGTAGGATACCTCTCCGTTCCGAAATTCCAGCCTTACGAACGGGAAGGTAGCCAAGGGAATGAGAATACAAAGCACAAGACAAAATAGTACTCAAACCGACTCATTTGTAAAAACCGACTCAAAGTGGGAACAATACCAAAACATCACAAAACATGTGATACAAGCGAATGAGAATATCATATATCCAACACATGAATCAATACATGATACATAAGCATTAGACCAAGTTTAAGAAGCATAATAAATAGGAAACATAGATACCTCTCCAAAACAACAAGTTTGGAAACTAACCTTAAACACGGGTTCACTTCAAAACTGTCATAACTAGAGTTCCTAGATAGGGAATGCAGAAATTCCAAGTCGAGGTTATAGCTTATCCTCCTACGGTTCCAACGAGTGGTCACAAGCCCAAAACAAGCAAGTAACGAAGGAGATATGATCATTCTACCAAAAAGGGTCAGTGCAGTGAAACTGCGCAAGTCACGACCGTGACTTGTATTTCACGACAGTGAAATGGGGTTTCACGACCGTGACTTACATCTCACGACCGTGAGATGTGTTACCAAGTCACCCGTGAACCTTCAAGATAAATTCAATCCTTTTATTTTCAATTCTCATAATCTACTTCTATTAACTATGAACAATCAATATTTATCATCAACAATCATCAACTAACATCAATCATCATCAATATCATAATTCCTAGGCTTTCTAAATGTATTCTAAATACGAACTCTAACATGGAAATCATGTAAAACACGTAAATGATACCGAGTAACCCTTCACCGTTACCTTTTCGCGTCTTTAAACGGTTATAAGCTTTCATAATCTCCACCTATATACAATTAGATAATAAAAGATGAATATCATTCACCTTGAGAAACACGGATAATTTAAAAAGCGAGAAAGACGGTAATTTTATTACCAATACGGATAGAGGAAGGTAAGAGGGGAAGAATGAGACGAACTTACGTGAATTCTATCAAGGAACGAAGGAGTTACGATGATTCAAAGATCGAAAAAGCTATGGAGGCAAGGTTGGATGGTTTCTTAAGAGAAGAAGGAAAGAAATGAATTGTGAGAAATGAATTAGGTTAGGGTTTGAGGGAGTATATGTAAAGGGTGAGTCGGAAAGTCAACAAAAGTCAAAGACGGCTTAAAAGTCAAGAAAATTCAAAGACGACTTAAAATTCAAGAAAAGTCAAACTCGACTCAAAAGTCAAGAAAAGTCAAACTCGACTCAAAAGTCAAGAAAAGTCAAACTCGACTCAAAAGTCAAGAAAAGTCAAACTCGACTCAAAAGTCAAGAAAAGTCAATCTCTCGCCTTAAGACGAGATTTTCATGGAATCTCGCAGAAATTCCAAATACGAACTCGGAAATTCTAAATTCGACTCGAAACATAAAAATCTTAATTAAAACATAAAATTACTGAAAAGATTTCGTAAAATATTTCTACTAGAAAAATAGGGTACATTTCCGGGTGTTACAACGCTACGGAGGGATCCCGGGCAAGTCTTCAGGGAATACATCAACAAAGTCACATACTATAAGTACATCTTCAATATTTTCTAAGGAGGTAGTTGTAGAAGTCACAATACACAAGAATGCTTGGTGACCCTTTCCCAACAACGTCATCATATCTCTACTAAAACATGCATACAAGCATTTGGGATACATCTCCTCGTTCCGACATTCCAGTCTAACGAGTAAGGAGGTATAGCCGGGGAATGAGAGTTAATAGCACTTAACAACTAGTGCTCAAGTCAAAACAAAGGTAAAACCGACTCAAAAGGGAATATATCAAAAACCGTCACAAAACATGCAATAAAAGCGAATGAGATATCATATATTCTAAACATGAATATTTAATGCTATTACGTAAATTTATACGATAAACGAACCATACAAACTATTATAAACGAGAGTATAAGAAAAGAAATGAAGAAACGATCACGAGGGGTGCCAGCCGGTCAAGGGACCGGCCGCCGGCTACCCGGCTGGCACTTCAGCAACAAACGTAAAACATTGAAAATAAAGGGGATCCCTGTCGGCCCCGCCGGTCAGGGGGACTGGCAGCCGGCTACACGGCTAGGATCACATGTGATATGAGAAAATAGAAGAAAATGATGAGGGAGTCCCAGCCGGTCGGCTGACCGGCGGCCGGTCGGCCGGCTGGGGATTACACAATACCAAGAAATCTCGAAAACGTCAGCCGCATTCCCAGCCGGTCGGCTGACAGGCGGCCGGTCGGCCGTCTGGGACAACATATGTACGAAAATCCTCATACAACACCAAAATCACCAACAAACATCAAGTATCCTCAACTCTCATCAACAATTATCAACAAACAACAACCATCATTAACAAACACAAATGCTATGAATATTCATCCTATTCCAAATACATTTACTAACATCAAAAACACATTAAATAACGTATTGATATCGAGTAACCCTTCACCGTTACCTTTTTGCGTCTTCAATCGACATCTAGGTCCTCCTCCACGAGGTAGTAATCTTTGTAGGGGTCTTGAAGGTCTCCAACTACAAAAAGACAACAAAAGATGAATATAATTCACCTTTGAGAAAGACGGATAAATTGAAAGTCAGAAAGACGGTAATTTTATTACCACAAAAGGTAGAGGACGATAAGAAGGAAAGATAATGATGAAAATTAAAGGATTTGGGTGAGTAATGAAGCAATAGTGATGAATTTGAGCTTGATCAAAAATGGGGTTTAGGGTTTTGGTTACTTGTTGAGGAAGAAGGTGAGTGGAAAGGATGAGGGAGTTAGGGTTATAAGGGGAGTTATAAGGTGAGTGGAAAAATATGGGGAAAACGCCTAAAAGCGGCTTAAGGCGTAACCCACATGGAATTCCGCGTAGAGTCCGAATACGAACTCGGATTTGCTAAATTAGACACGGGAAACTAAGTTCTTGACTAAATCTAAAATTACGCTAACTAGTATCCGTATAATATTTTTAAAATAAAATAGGGTACATTTGCGGGTGTTACATTATTCTTATCCAGCCTTATGGGAGGAAAGTTTACCATTTTGCCTACATTTTTATTCAAAGACCAGAATTAACCCATATCAGGTTAATTAGGAGGCAACAACTAAAACGAATGATGCGGGAATTCTCCACAATTAATTTCTTCACTAAATATGCGCTCTGAAAAACTCCAGCACCTTTTGTCTTCATTGGCACAAGGGCATCCTACATAAACATCTTACTCAAAGGTTGTCTTATACTCATCATCATGTCCTAGAAGAGGAGACTTCAACTCAACTTATTCGCGAGGTTTCTAATGAAAATTAGGGTGTGATTTCAAAACTTCTAACAAAAAATATATAAACGATTTCTTATACAAGAAAAAATGTTATCTGGAAGTACGTAAGAGTTGTTATTTCTTCACACCTGGCCTAACCCAGCATAGTGTAGAAAAAAGGGGCAATTGTTAGACCACAATTTCTCTCCACCCTGACATACGAATCTAGCAATTCAGGCGCGTCAACAGGCTATAAGGCTGAATAAAACGTACAGGGTATCATACTAAATATGTCGGGCAGTATAAAGAAGTTGGCCAAAACCTATGTATCCCGGGCAAAACTTAGTTGGGGCAAAATCCAAGACAAATACAAATTACAATTGGCAAATGTCAGGCATCAGACAAGAGACGATGTGAGGACCAAGGATAAGACCACACGCATGGTCAGAATACAACTCAGGTACAGGAATTGTTATCGGCAGAGTACATCAGACACTGTCGGGGTACAAGAGACGATGTCTAGGCTGAGCAGACAAAGACATGGTTGCGTACAGAACAGTTCAGCCTAACAGGCTTAGACACAGGATATGAGAGGCATGCAGGGATGACATGGGTGATTAATAATAGAAGTAAAGAATATATTTTATGATCATTGGATACTTGTTAAATTAGGCACATGTTAAATTACACTTGGTCATGGGTAGTTCCTATAATCAACGAAGACTAAGTCCACATCTTAAAAGGCATGAGACGATCACAACAAAACCCTAGCAAAGGGAAGGTGGCAGCAACTAGAAGTAAGGTTAAGTTAGCTACATTTAAGGAGAACACCTAAAGACTAGCAACAATCACCACACCTTAAGGAAAAGGTGGTTTCTCTCCAACAAGGCTATAAATATGAAGCGAAGAAGACTCATTCGGGATACATTCCATGATCACCCATCTTCTCAAGTACATAAAACATTACATAATCAGTTATTATAACATAATTGTTCAACGGTTACATACTAAATTTGACAAGAATCTTATCCTGGCTTGGTGCCCTTGGTTTTCTTCCCATTTAAGGGTTTCCACGTATAAATCTTTATGTCATGTTTTTATTACAATTTACATTTTAATTTATTTCTATTTACTTTATAATGAACCCATAGAAGTTTCTATCACGATACCATCACAATAGGATGATACTAGTTAACCTCACCATAATCAACTCTGGCCGGAATACCCTAGTTGGATTCCAGGCTGTGTAAAAATCTGGTCTAAACATACCCCATTATTAAACCATTTTGTACACATTACTTAAGATAGAGAACCCAACCCTAGTATTAAGCTAGTAATATTTTCTAATTAATACTTTTATCTTTCCTTAATTAGTGGTAATTACTCTACACCCCTACTTAGTTATTGTTAGATCTAGCTTTCCTTTAGTTTACATTCAACAATTTGGGTTGCAATTTGACGACTTAAGGAGATTCTTCTTCTATATAGTAATGCAAGTTTGCAATTTTGATTCATGTTTCGTATAATTCTCTTCTTAATTTCATTTACTTATCATTTACATAAATTTTCATATTAGTTTATATTCTTGAACATGCATTTTTCTACTTGTTTCATGTTAAGGATTTACCTTTAGTGTTTATGCTTGTTAACATGTGTGAGTAGTGTCCTAAAAAGTTAAATGGGGGAACTTGGGTAGGTTCCATGGTTTAATTATACATAAAGATTGAGTTTTTTGGTTAGTGTCTTTGTTTTGTGCACACCATGTGTTTGATGATATGCTTGAATGAGTAGTTTAACTTACATTTTGTATCTATATGCTTGTTTAAGTGAGAGGTTGAAATCGTGTTGAGATCGTGTGTGTTTATTGAGTGCTGGACCTTGACTTACATTAGACCGACCTTAGTCTAGATCATAATCGACCTTGACCTACACTTGTGAACCCGGATACCTTAGTCTTTCCAATTCTTGATTTAAACTTCTTCCTTTCTTGCTTAGTTTTAGTTATCATTAATCATCAATCAACTTGCTACTATCTAGGGTTAAACTCGAGCTTATTAAACCGTCTTAGAGCCTTAATTTTCTCCCTTGGGATTCGACCCTTTCAATATACAATGATTCGATCGTACACTTGCGAGGTATATAAAATGAAACCGTATCACCTTCTTACATGTCGACCTCCACGAAGAATTATATATGAAACCACCCCCGAAATTTCACCCTTCTAGTGACGGGAAGGTATGTCGTTTAAGGAAATCCTTATACGGTCTTCGTCAAGCACCTTGTTGCTAGTATGCCAAACTTGCTTCCACTCTCATTAATTATGGTTTCAAGCAATGCCCGTATGATCACTCATTACTCTCTATATCAACTCCGCAAACTGAAGTGAAAGTCCATAGACCTTAATTAGACTCCTCTAATTAGTTACTAAATTACTTGTTAATTTAGTGTTTAATGATCTATGTAACATGCCTGAAAATATAAAGACATTATATAAAAGAAGAAATTTCCTCACATTGAAATGGAAATGATATGGGCACAATAAGAACTCGTTCTTATTGTTCTTGAGCTATTATACAGATGATCCTCCAAGAATCTTCAAACTAGAAGATCTCCTTTAAATTGCACCCAAGATTAACCCAAATAAATTTAACTTATTACTAACTAGGTAATAAGAAACGTTACACTAATATTAAAATATATTACTACTTTAGTAATACTTAGTAAATATTAGTATATGAGAGTTTTGGAGAGATGAGAGGATTTTAGTGAGATGAAATAAAAACAAGCAAGAATGAACAACCAAAATGAACAACCATAGTGCTCTTTTATAAGCACTATAGCCGGTTCATGTAGGCCTCACAAGGCTCTTATTTTGCTTATTGTAATTCACGTGCAAATTGGTAGTGTGTAAGGATGTATAAGCATGATGTAGTGTCATTTCCATTTGGATTATTTGAGCATAAAACAGAGCAACAATCATCATGCTTCCACTACTACACCAACCGGCCACAAGTGGCTCATTATGGATATTTGTCCCACAAATACTTATTAATCATATGCTTAATTATCTTGTATAACTAAATGTTAATTTGATCATATAACAATTATATGACTTAAATTAATAAACAATATATACTTAACATTTAAGTGATATTTTATCATTATATCAATATATAATGGGTCCCACAATGCTTAGTTAATTTATTTTATAACTCCTTGTAAATATAATTAACTAATTACCTCTACCTCAAAATATATGTAAAACCTCAACTAATTTAGTAAATTAACGATTAATTACTAAACTAAATCTTATTTAATCATATTGAAATAAGATAAATTTATTAGTCAATTATCGCATAATTGAAAAATAAACTTAATCGAATTTGAGTTCCTAACTCAATTTCTAACTATTAACCCTCGTACATATCAAATATATGTAATGGACTAATCAACTGTATCATATACAAGTAATTAGTTACTATTTGGGTTTCATTCTATAGGTGTGACCGAAAGGGATCAGTTGATCACCGCCGTCATACGACAATAACGTCAAACTCTAGTCAGCCAACCGTTATTGATTTACGTTAATCAACTGACTAATCATGTATATATAGTCAATAAATATCCCAATTATATTCCTTAATGAGATTTATTATGTGTCGCACTATTGTGGAGGACACCTACTCCAACAATTTCCCACTTGTCTGACACAAGTATGCGTCACCAATTCTCTTGTCTCTTTATCACATCTCCCACTCAACGCAAGGTGTCTTCCAGGTCGTACTTGCGATTGATTAAATCTAGTGTGGTTTTCTCGATATGGAGAGTAACTGTCTGACCGGAAAATATACCATAGATCCCTTTCCGAGCGTGGCCACCCACGCATTTACAGTAACTACTCCTCGAGTGGCCTGAAGATGTTTGTACCCAACGTGGGTGGACAATTCCTTTTGACTCATCTACTCCGTATGATGCAGATCACCATGACCTAGAAGATGTCCATCGGCCTCCTTTCACGGTGCGACCTAGAACATCAACCAAAACCAATCGGAAACTGCACCGACTCAGATAGACGGTCGCCAGTCAAAGAATCGACTCATAGGAATAAGATAGAGGACCCTGCCATGACCAGGCATCAATTAAATGATTTAAGGGTCTCTACAAAGGTCACTGTCCGACAGAGTGTCATACAGTCTGTCTATGTAACCGACCAGTCATCTCCATGACCCCATGGTGCTGAACCAACCATCGGTCGACTTACAATCTAGTCACTTCGAGACGTCACCTCATTGAGTGACTAGGGACAAAATACTAACTTCGTCCTATTCACTTGAATAGGGTCCAACATTGTCTTACAATCTATTCGGATAAACAAAGTATTAAATTTAGTCAAACTAAATGAAATAGTTTATAATAAAACTCGAACAATAAATGCAATTATCATATATGAAATAATTAATACAACATTCAATTATTACATATTACATAATCTAAAGGAAATCTGGTACTCGTCTCAATCCCATTGTGACGACATGACCATCATGCTTAGCCTTTGATAAAGACTTGGTTAAATGATCAGCAATGTTATCATATGTCCCAACCTTACAAATGTCAATTTCCTTTCTATCCACGTAATCTCTAATTACATGATATTCCTAAGTACATGTCTAGACTTATTACAAGACTTAGGCTCTTTTGCTTGAAAAATAGCCCCACTATTATCACAATAAATCGTGATAGGATCTTTGGTGGTAGGGACTAGTGCTAGTCCTTCCAAAAATTGTCGAATCCACACTGCTTCCTTTGCAGGTTCAGACGCTGCAAGGTACTCTGCTTCTGTTGTAAAATCCGCTGTAACGCTTTGCTTGAAACTCTCCCAGCAAACAGTTCCTCCATTCATCATATAAACATAGCCGGATTGGGATTTCATATCATACCTATCTGTCTAGAAACTGGCGTCTATGTAACCCTTTACACGTAACTCAATCTCACCTCCAAACACTAAGAACGAATCCTTGGTCCTTCTCAAGTGCTTAAGGATGTTCTTTACGGCTATCCAGTGACTCTCAACTGGATTTGCTTTGGTAACGACTTGTCATGCTCAAAGTATATGCAACATCAGGACAAGTGCACATCATAGCATAAAATGATTTATCCCACAACGGATGTGTAAGTGATCAATTTCATGTGTTCAATCTCCTCGGGTTTGGTAGGACACTCTGACTTGCTCAAAGTGATCCCATTACCCATAGGAAGAAAGCCTCTCTTAGAGTCTTTCATGTTGAACCGATCAAGAATTTTATCAATATAAGTTTCTTGACTTAATGATAGTATCCTTTTAGATCTATCCCTATAGATCCGGATACCTAAGATGTGGTGGGCCTCTCCTAAGTCTTTCATTTGGAAATGAATCCCTAGCCACTTCTTCACATAAGGGAGCATTGGTATATCATTCCCAATGATTAGTATGTCATCTACATACAAGACTAGAAAAGTTACTTTACTCCCACTAAACTTTATGTATAAACATGGTTCCTCGACACTTCGAGTGAAACCATTTTGTTTAATTACATGATCGAAACGATGATTCCAACTCTTGGATGCTTGTTTAAGACCATAGATGGATCTCCTAAGTTTTCATACCTTCTAAGGGTTTGATGGATCCACAAAATCTTAAGGTTGTGTCATGTACACTTCCTCTTCTAGAATACCATTCAAGAAGGCGGTTTTAACATCCATTTGCCAAATCTCATAATATTGGAATGCGGCAACCGCTAAGATAATCCTTATGGATCGAAGCATGGCGACTGGGGCGAAGGTTTCGTCATAGTGAAGACAATGAACTTGGGTTTGCCACCAATCTAGCTGATGCGTGTATTTTATATAGACTTTCTAGTCCATTTATGCACGCATTTCTATGTCATTTAGGTGATATTATATCGCCATATGCCCCTATTTGGCTACTTTGTACTTTCATTACTATTTTGTAGGTACAAGCTGTGTAGTAGCAAAAACCAAGCCAAAACAGCCCACTTTGCATGCATTTAGGAGAATGGAAGGAACGGAACAGAAGCTCTTGCATGGGAAAGCGTGAAACCGCTCGCAATCAAGTCCAAAGCCATGTCCAACACTATGTGCCAAGCCAAAAGACCTCGATTGATTATATATTTAGTCGATCGAGGAGAGTTGAAGGAAGAAAGACCTCGATCGAGCTGTCCTGTGCTCGATCGAGTAGAATTGTTACTCGATCGAGTGATTTTCTCCAATAAAGTCCTCGATCGAGTGGTTATTTCCCTCGATCGAGTAGAATCTATCATGGGCCTTAAGTCCATAGCTTAATTAGGGTTTAAGAGTCGTGTTTTGCATTATATAAACTCTTATTCGTCGTCATTAGCATCAGACAGAGATTCGGAGTCATTAGGACTCAGAACCCTTAGGGTTCGGAATCGTTAGCATTAATCTTCCTTTAGTTTTCTGAACTTTTAATCTTTGGTTTGCATTCGGGTTTATCGACGTGGAGTTGTTCTTTACGCCGGATTTGCTAAGATTGTAAACTTCTTCTTTTCTCTCTTTCTTAACCTTTAGTCTTAATTACTGTTTTCTCTTCTTAATTACTGCTTTATTATTGTCATGCTTTTTAATTGCGATTTTATTATGTCTATCGTCATATGTTTAATCGTCTTAGTTAGCATCGTTAATAATATGAGTAGCTAATTCTCTTGTATGTTGGGATGAGGGAAACTGTAGTAGAGGCATGTTAGGAGAGATTATTTTAGTTAGTCGTGAGAATCAGTTTAAGCAATTTAATTGAGGTTTAGTCGAATGAGTGCACGCAGGAGACTAGGCTAGGTAGTTAATTCCGACCTTGATCGAGAGATTGGAAGGGAAGGCTTGCTTAGAATTGATAGGTGACTCCTAAGAGGACGAGAGTTGATTAGGAAAATCCCTAGGGCAGTTTGAGACCGAGAGGAGAAAACCATTGCTCTTCTCATTAATAAGATTGACTGACTTAGTTGACCCGTAGATGCCGATACTGCAGTAGACCGAATCCTAGAATATTTCTCTCTTATCTGATTTATTTCTTATTTATTTCTATCTTTTACTTCTCTTCCCTTTAATCTTATTTAGTTTAGTGAAAACCATTTCAAAATCCCTAGATTGTTACCGACAGATTTAGATTTCAGTTGATTAGTTTCCTCCCTGTGGAGATCGACCCTACTTCCGCTATCTTCTTAGTTAGTAGACTTAGGTTTTATTTTTGGTGTATAACGACCACATCAAATTTTGGCGCCGTTGCCGGGGAGGCAATTTAATTTTCTGTTATTTATTTCTGTCTCGTCTTAAGGAATTTCTAATTCCTTAAGACTGTTCTTATATTTTCTCTCTAGTTGTTTTTGCGCAGGTAGAGAAGGATAGATAAGACTCTTCAGGAGGAAGATTTGAGTACTCCTGACGCCATCTTGAGAGTTTTATCTTCATGGAAGATTCGACTGTTGAGACTACCGTGACAGTGAAGATGCCTAACATTGTTAGTCACTCCGAGCCCACCGCTGCACGTATACCCCAGGGATTGTGGAAAAAGAAGTCAGAAATTACCACAGCTGAGGGTACTTCCGCAAGTCAAAGGCCTGACGGTGGCCTTGTCACGGAACTATTTGGTTACTAGCCGGGTTTGCAACCCCGTGCAAATTGTAAAAACAATTTATCGCGTTTTCGTTAGACAATTAGACTACTACGTGATAATCCGTAGTTTAGACAATTTATTTCTCCTGCTAAACTGTCTTTTGGTATTTCTTTGGGTATCGGTTTGTATTGTTTTTGCAGGAAAGTGAAGCGGAAATCAATCGCCACAAGGCGAAGAAAATGACCTCGATCGAGTGGCATGTAATTCGATCGAGGGGAATTCAAACGAGTAAACTGCGGGTCATCAAAAGAAGACTACTCGATCGAGTAAACCAGAACTACTCGATCGAGCAGTCCTGTCCGTCAAAAGCCCTCGATCAAGTAGAATTCTACTCGATCGAGCAAACTAACCTCCCTATAGAGAAGTCTTCGATCCCCTTTTCAATTTACTCGATCCCAATTCCCCTTTTGATCTTCATCTTTCAATTTTTCTGCCTAATTTTACCTGCAATTCGTGTTAGTATCCAAATTAATTGTGGACAGAGGCAACTGATGGGAGATGGTGATGTTAGCTCCTCAGTTTGATGCTGGTTTGGGGAAGCTTTGTCTTGTGAGTTTTTCTGTTCCTTTTGTTTTTCCATTCTTCATATATATTTCATTCATTAGGAACATGTATTAGGTTGTTTTTTTTCCCTTTCCCTTATATGCTCTTGTGATATAGCCAATGAGGACATTGTCTGTTTTGGTTTGGGGAAGTGTTCTACATCCTTTTGCGTCTGCATTTGCATTTGTATTGCATTCACGTTTACAATTCATGTTAATTAGAAAAATTTGAAAAAAAACAAAAATATCACGTTTATTCTTGTATATAGTCGAGTCGGATTGGAGTCTTGTTCATGATGAAATTGCACTACAAGTCTATTTTATGCTATTCTTTGCACCTTTCTTAACTTACTTAGTGAAATCGAATAGTGAGCTATTGAATTTTGTCTTGGAATTTAATTTGATTATTAGACTTGACTCCACATTTTGGCAAACTACTTATATATTCTGAGATTTTAGAGCCTATAACTGGTGACATCCATGACCAGTTCATCTAGGAATGAGAGTAGTTACTCCCCACATCTCGTGTCATTTGCTTGTATATGAATTTTGATTTCTTATTGCATGCACGCATTGGGTTTGTGGTCAGTATTACGTGTTTTGAGAATATTTGCATCCCCCTTTTCCTCATTTTACCCCATTAACTCCACATAAAGCCATATCTGCATGTTGCCCTTAACTACATTCCAAACTAAGCCTACCTTTGCCGAGCTAGTTTAGTAGTCGAGGTATATTCTACCGTTGTGTCAGTTTTGGCTCGTTTTCATTGATTGGAGTGGGTTTCTTGTGAGAAAAAGAAGAGAAGTGTTAGTTGTGCCTCGATCGAGCAGTTTGTTTAGCTCGATCGAGCAGTTTCTGTGCTTTATTGCCTCGATCGAGTGACTTAATCCACTCGATCGAGAGGTTTTTCCTCAGTCAGCCAAAAAAGAAAAGAAAAGAAAGAAAAATGAAAAAATGGAAAAAATATATTGAGAAAAAATAATTGGCTGAAGTTTTTATTGTTTACACCTCCTATGCTTATTATTATTTTTCGAGGTGTTTTATGGGATTTGTGTTGTATTTGTCTAGATAAGTTAAGGCATCGAGCTTAGTTTTTGATAGTTGGAAGAATGGAACGAGTTCTATTACAGTCTTGTTAGGAACTAGCTTGGCTATTTACCCTCACATTTCCATTAATTGTTTTGCCCCTTCTTACCAATTAGCCTCACATATCCATTTTTTTGCAAATGTTCGGCACGTGATAGTCCTTGAACGGTGGTTATGCGTGTGTACGGTGCTTGAATCATCTTTCATGTTAGTTAGCAATGCATGTTGTGTCGGTCGTAGTCTAGGTGAGTGACTATACTTTCTTCTCTCTTTCTTATACATTTTTACTTACCATTTGCTTGTTGAGAGAAGAGTAACCCTTGAGAGTCCGAATTTGGTTGAGTCTTGCAAGGTCGAAAGTCTAATTTATTTCCAAGATAGTATAAATTCGTTCACTTTCGTATTAAGCTTTGTAATGATTGAATGAGTGCATTGAACTGTTTAATATTGACTTGTAGTTAGCTCTGAGACTTGCTCCATTCCCCTAGGTTTATTTTGTTCCATATAGCTGCATTTAGTTTGCTTGAGGACAAGCAAAGGTTTAGTTTGGGGAAGTTTGATGCGTGTATTTTATATAGACTTTCTAGTCCATTTATGCACGCATTTCTATGTCATTTAGGTGATATTATATCGCCATATGCCCCTATTTGGCTACTTTGTACTTTCATTACTATTTTGTAGGTACAAGCTGTGTAGTAGCAAAAACCGAGCCAAAACAGTCCACTTTGCATGCATTTAGGAGAATGGAAGGAACGGAACAGAAGCTCTTGCATGGGAAAGCGTGAAACCGCTCGCAATCAAGTCCAAAGCCATGTCCAACACTATGTGCCAAGCCAAAAGACCTCGATCGATTATATATTTGGTCGATCGAGGAGAGTTGAAGGAAGAAAGACCTCGATCGAGCTGTCCTGTGCTCGATCGAGTAGAGCTTGTTACTCGATCGAGTGATTTCCTCCAATAAAGTCCTCGATCGAGTGGTTATTTCCCTCGATCGAGTAGAATCTATCATGGGCCTTAAGTCCATAGCTTAATTAGGGTTTAAGAGTCGTGTTATGCCTATATAAACTCTTATTGTCGTCATTAGATTCAGAGATTCGGAGTCATTAGGACTCAGAACCCTTAGGGTTCGGAATCGTTAGCATTAATCTTCCTTTAGTTTTCTGAACTTTTAATCTTTGGTTTGCATTCGGGTTTATCGACGTGGAGTTGTTCTTTACGCCGGATTTGCTAAGATTGTAAACTCCTTTCTTCTTTTCTCTCTTTCTTAACCTTTAGTCTTAATTACTGTTTTCTCTTCTTAATTACTGCTTTATTATTGTCATGCTTGTTAATTGCGATTTTATTATGTCTATCGTCATATGTTTAATCGTCTTAGTTAGCATCGTTAATAATATGAGTAGCTAATTCTCTTGTATGTTGGGATGAGGGAAACTGTAGTAAAGGCATGTTAGGAGAGATTATTTTAGTTAGTCGTGAGAATTAGTTTAAGCAATTTAATTGAGGTTTAGTCGAATAAGTGCACGCAGGAGACTAGGCTAGGTAGTTAACCCCGACCTGGATCGAGAGATTGGAAGGGAAGGCTTGCTTAGAATTGATAGGTGACTCCTAAGAGGACGAGAGTTAATTAGGAAAATCCCTAGGGCGGTTTGAGACCGAGAGGAGAAAACCATTGCTCTTCTCATTAATAAGATTGACTGACTTAGTTGACCCGTAGATGCCGATACTGCAGTAGACCGAATCCTAGCATATTTCTCTCTTATCTGATTTATTTCTTATTTATTTCTATCTTTTACTTCTCTTCCCTTTAATCTTATTTAGTTTAGTGAAAACCATTTCAAAATCCCCAGATTGTTACTGACAGATTTAGACTTCAGTTGATTAGTTTCCTCCCTGTGGAGATCGACCCTACTTCCGCTATCTTCTTAGTTAGTAGACTTAGGTTTTATTTTTGGTGTATAACGACCACATCACTAGCCTTTTAAACAGCATTATGTTTATCTATGCCGCTTTTGATCTTATAGATCCACTTACACTGCAGAGGTCTTACCTCCTTAGGTAAATCAACCAAGTCCCATACTTTATTGTCGTACATAGAATCCATTTCGGACTGCATGGCTCCAAGCCATAGCTTTGAGTCGGGACTAGAAATGGCTGCTTTGTAGGTAGTAGGTTCGTTACTTTTAAAAAGTAACACATTATAGTCACCACCTTCCTCTATAATACCAAGGTATCTATCGACTTGATGACTAATTCTGCTTGACCTCCTAGGTTCCGAAGGAATTATGACCGTGTCAGACGAAGAGGGAACGTTTTCCTCGTTTTCCTCTACGTCTTTTTCGGTTTGTGGCTCTTGGACTTCATCAAGTTCAAATTTTCTCTCACTCTGTCTTTTAGAAATAAAATCATTTTCTAAAAAGACTGCATCACGAGACACAAACACTTTGTCCTCGTGTTTATTGTAGAAGTAATAGCCACGTGTTTCTCTTGGATATACTACAAATAGACATTTGTCGGATTTCGGTGCGAGTTTATCATCAGAACTTTTCTTAACAAACGCCTCGCATCTTCAAATTCTCATGAACGATAAATAAGGGACTTTCCCTGTTCATATCTCATATGGAGTCTTGTTTGCCACTTTAGTCGGGCTTCGATTTAGTGAAAATATTGCAGATAAAATAGCGAAACCCCAAAAATAATCAGGAAGCTCTGTTAGACTCATCATTGATTGAACCATATCTAATAAAGTTCGATTTCTCCTTTCGGCCACACCACTTAATTGAAGTGTGCCAGGAGGAGTACATTGTGATACTATATCACAGTCTTTTAGGTGTGAATCAAATTTATTGTTCAAGTATTCACCACCACGATCGGATCGTAGGGCTTTAATCTTTTTTATTCAATTGGTTTTCTAATTCATGTTGAAATTCTTTGAACTTTTCAAAAGCATCACTTTTGTGCCTTATCAAGTAGACATATCCATATCTACTCAAGTCGTCGGTAAAAGTAATGAAGTAGTGATAACCACCTCTACGTTGGAGGGTTATTGGGCCGCACACATCCGTATGTATAAGGTCTAATACTTCACTTGCTCGTGTCCCTTTTCCCGTAAAAGGAGCACGAGTCATCTTGCATAGAAGACAAGATTCGCATACCCCATAAGATTCGTAATCAAATGGTTTGAGTACTTTGGATGAAACAAGTCTCTTTATGAATCGTTCGTTTATGTGCCCTAAACGACAATGCCAAAGGTATGATTGATTAGGTTCACCTGTTTTAAGCCTCTTATTTTCTACATGATAGACCTCTTTTGCAATATATAGAACATAAATACCTCCAATACAAATGGCCTTGCCATAAATCATTTCATGAAACAAAAAAATACAACGATTGTTCTTAATCCAAAAAGAAAAACCTTCCATGTCTAACACCGAAATTATAGCAATTATTTAAATACAACTCTAAACCATTAGGCAAAAGAAGAACGTAGGTGCCCACGGAAACTGCGGCTACGTTAGCTCTATTTCCCATGCGCAAGTCCACGTCACCCTTGGCTAGTGCTCGCGCGTCCTTCAGCCCCTGTACATGATTACAAAGGTGAGAACCACAACCGGTATCAAATACCCAAGAAGATGTACTAGCAAAGTTAATATCTATAATATAGAGTGATAAAATAATTTTACCTAACGTTGTCACACAACCGTCTTTCTTGTCTTTCAAGTATTTAGGACTATTGCGTTTCCAATGCTCTTTGCCATTACACTAATAGCAATCCGCGTCCGCGTGTTTGTTGACTTTGGGCTTGGGCTTCATAAAGACCTTGCCCTTTCCCTTGCCAGCTTTCTTGAAAAGAGTCTTACCCTTTCCTTTGTCCTTCTTCACACCAAGGTTCATGTTCTTCAATCTCATTGAAAGAACATCCTTGGGTTCACTCCCACTAGCCTCCATGTCCCTCTCCGCTTGGATGAGGAGTGCATGGAGTTCATAGAAACTCTTTTCCATGTCATTCATGTTGCAGTTCACCCTAAAATGGGTGAACTTTGGTGTGAGTGAATGAAGGATTCTACCCACCACTAGCTCCTTTGGAATTTTGCACCCTAGACGTTCTAAGGTGTCGGCGTGCTCAACCATTTTGAGCACGTGTGGGCCAACCTTTTGGCCCTTTTGGAGCTTAGTCTCAAAAATTTTCATGGCCGCCTCATATTGGAGAATTTTAGGGGCTTGCGAAAACATTGATGTTATCCTCGTGAATATCCCATATGCATCGAGAGATATTAATTGGAGTTTGCGTTTGGGTGTGATTGACTAAATCAAGACATTCTTGACATCATTGGCAACCTTCAAATAAAGGTCATATTCGGCCCGCACCGCCGCGGTTGATCTTTACCCGGGTTCGGTGGGAGGGGCTTCGACCTAGTAGCGAAGCACGTTATCGGATATCGCGGCGCTCTTGATCGTTGATCCCCATGAGTCCTTACCCAAGGTTGCGTTATTCCATGATGTTGACATTGTGCGAATATGGTTACTACAACAAACAGAAATATATAAACATTCATTGTTATGATAATTTACTTGAAAAACATTTTAACAAGTTTAGCATTTATATAAGGATTATTTCATAGGAATAATCCATCCTATTGGTGTTCATCTTATATTAATCTATCTTTCATATTAACTCATAATAATACTACCTATTACACCACCTTCCCACTATGCACTCAGGGGAAGGGCTACCTGCCAAACAGGTAAACCCTTATCCTAATTGAACTAAAACGACTTTATTTTTTTATTTTCATTATAGTTCTTTCAGTTTCTCTCACCTCCCTACCATCATCGATCACCCCAATCCTCTATTCCAATCATCGACAGACGCCCTACCAGGCTACCACCACACTTCACCACCATACAAAAATCTACCGCGCAATACTCTACTGACGATATACCCTATTCCCCAAGCCGCCACCAACATGCCTCCGACCCTCTGACCCTCCGACAATCAACCACCAACCCATTTTTTTTGTTTAAGCCTCATCCCTCCTCCATTAATAAGTTTTATCACCATCACTCCGTCACCCTAAACCCAGCCAACTACCACGGCACAAATAAGGCACCGGCCCATCACGCGTCATTACCCTCACCAAACCTCGGAAAATTCCCCATAAATAATGGCTTCGAGGTTTCACACCACCACGAATGACGGGATGAAAAAGTGTAATTCTATTCGGATCTCAAACTCAGATTTACAACAAAAGGTGTCAATGAGATGACGGGATTGTAAGTGTGATTGTTTGGGATAAGTTTAGTTAAGTCAGGCTATAATGGTGGTGGATTGTATAGTGTTGGTGTTTGTGTTTGGAGTGATGTGCTAGAGGTGGCAGCAACTCGGTGGGGGGTGGTTTTGATGTTTGGTGATTGATGGTGTTGGCGACGTTGAGTTGGCGTGGTGAGTTTTTACTATGGTGGTGGCTGAAATGGTGGGGCCGGATTGGGTGCACAGTGATAGACATGGGTGGGCTGTGTGTGCAAGGGTAGACAATCAAATATATTTATTGTTAAAAAGGAGAAACCGGAATTAGGAGGTCACTAAAGTGGGTAAGTGCAAACTAGGAAAGTAGTATGATAGTTAGTATTATTGTGAGTTAACATGAAGGATGGATTAATATAAAATGGACATCAATAGGATAGATTATTCCTATGAAATAATCCTTTATAAAATGACCCCTCACTAAATTATATAAATGATTCCAAGACCCTTTTTTAAAATAAAAGTAGTCATCGAATGCTACCCTTATCTAGAAATGGTAAGTCATTACTTGACTAATTCTACCCTTAAAACTCTTGTTTACGGATTTCAACTAAATCCATCTCCTAGTCCCAACATAACGCTTATCTCGTTGAGTTCTATCCAAGTTTGGCTTGTGATCGTATCACCCTACTTACCCAATGTAAAAAGGGACCCACGAGCGTGGTAGCCCTAATGAACACGAGATTCATAGGTGTTACTAATTGGTAAGCCTAATCTCAATTTTTATTAAATATGTGAGAGATCTTGTCAATTAAGGTATTATTTCCCTATAAGTGAACTAAATCGGGCGAATAACGTTAAATTGACAATAGTGGAAAAATAAAAATGCATGTGTGACGATTTTGGCATGAGCGGAAATAAAGCAAGCAATCAAGCAACGAAAAATCCTAGTATGGCCACCTAGCTAATCAAATTAACTAGATAATTACAAATTCGGAACCAACTCCTTGGTCCCTTGCCTCTTCACTTGGAACGCCTTCCAAAAATGGCACCGTCTTGAGGGAGTCACCGATCTTCATAATAAATGATTACAAATATACAAATTCCTATTATACAGTTATTCTAAAAAATGAAACTATTAATTATTACAAACCGGCGATACGAGATTGCAATAAAAATTACAACCAAACCGTTATTCCCTTACATTACGGGTGATAACAATTAAAAATAACTAGGCCATACTAGGTAAAAAATTTGCATAAATTATTAAATAAATGACATTCATTCATTCAATCATAAATAAAATAAATTGCTTCAAAGTTCATGCCAAAATAACTCTAAACACATTCATGCTCATTGTAGCTCGATTTTACGGGATTTATTGATGTTTAACCATTAAAAAACAATTATCAACATTTAAATCTCATTTAAATTCAAACTAATTATCTAAACTGTTGTAGAACTCAAAATTAGTCCCTACTAATTTTGTTGGTCATTAATTAGTTCGATTTTATTTTATTTGCCAAAAATAAAAACATTTGCCCAAAAAATTTTAAATTAGTTTTATGAACAAATAACTTTGTATTTAACGGTTTTATCAAATAAAAACCATTAAATATAATAAAATAGTGAAGCAAATTACGACATTTCACCAAGATGTTAAAAATCAGAATTTAAAATGTAACAAAAAAATTTCATGACCATAAAAGAACGTTTCAATTTTATGAACATTATAATCTCATATTATCGACTTTTATCTCATAAAAAATCAATAAACACTGCAATACTTAATTAAAAGTCACAAAATTTTACATAAAGTATGTAAGAGATGCATGTGATATCATCTTAAAATTTTATGGCTAGAATCAACATGCAACTAATTTTAGTTAACTTTTAACATAAAAATGCATATTAACTCGGTTTAAAAGGCAAAAATCAAAAATTAACTAGGCGAAGAAGATCGCAATAAAAATTACAACCAAACTGTTAGTCCCTTATATTACGGGTAATTGAAAGTCCTAGACCTCTAATTAGACTCCTCTAATTATTTCATTAAATTACATTAACTTAATGATTTAGGATCTAGTTATCATGCATGCACATATAAAAGCATAAATATAAAGATAAGATGAAATTTCCTTACAATGGGAATTTTCGGCCAAAATGGGGCACAATAAGAACTCCTTCTTATTGTTCTTGAGCATGTAATTAGTGGATGATCCTCCAAAAACAACCTCCAAAGTAGAAGGTCTCCTTCTTGTTGCACCCAAGATTAAACCCAAATAATCTTAGCTTATAATTAACTAGATAATAAGTAAGATAAATACTACTACTATTATTGTATTACTACACTAGTAATATGGAATGAATATTAATTTGCATGTGAGTTTTAGAGAGTTGTTGAGTTAGAAAGAGAAGTAAGAATAAAACACAAAAATGAAGTGGATGAAAAATGAACAACTCTTGTTCTATTTGAAGGCCAAAATGGCCGGCCCACTAAAGCTACAATTGAGCTCAATTTTGCTTATTTTATTCACATGCAAGATGGCTTGAATGTAGAGTTAAATCAATCATTAAAGCTTGTAGGATATGTCATTATCAAGTGTGTTTATGTGCAAGTCGCTCAAGACAATTATCATTGTCTTTTATGTGTACACAACCGGTCACTTGTGTCCAATATGGACCATTTTGATTTTTGATATTTGTCCCATAAATACTTATTAACCATATGCTTAATTATCTTTTATAATTAATTGTTAATTTGTTCATATAACAATTATATGTCTCAAATTAATAAATAATCTATACTTAACTTTTACGTGATATTATACCATTATATCAATATATAACGGGTCCCACAATGCCCAGTTAATTTATTTTACAACTCTTTTTAAATATAATTAACTAATTACCTCTACCTCAAAATATATGCATAACCTCAACTAATTTAATGAATTAACGATTATTCACTAAATTAAAACTTATTTAATCGTATTAAAATAAGACGTAAAATTTATTCAGTAAGTTATCGTATTATTGACTAATAAACTTAAGTGGAATGAGTTCCTAACTCAATTTCCAATAAATAACTCTTGTAACTAAACGTACATATCAAATATATGTAATGATCTAATTAAACTGTATCGTCTACAAATAATTAGTATTCTATTTGGGTCTTATCCTATAGGTGTGATCTAAAGGGATCAGTTGATTACCGCCGTCATACGACAATAACATCAAACTCTAGTCAGCCGAGCGTTACCGATTTACGTTAATCAACAGACGTGGAGTATCAAAATATACTAATCATGCCACATATATTCCAAATGAGATTTATTATATAAATTCACTATTCTGGAAGACACTTACTCCAACAATCTCCCACTTTTCCGATACAAGTTGTGCATGTAGCAACACTATTGTGGAGGACTCCTACTCCAACAATATCTCTCACTTGTCTCGACAAGTTGTGCGCTACGATTCTCTTGTCTCTTTTGCGTCACATCCTCCCACTCATCGCAAGGTGTCTTACAGGTCGCACTTGCGATTGACAATTTATAAATATAGTGGTTTTCTCGATCTGGGAGAGTAACTGCCTGACCGGAAAATCTACCAGAGATCTCTTCCGAGCGTGGCCACGCATTTCCAGTTACTACTCCTCGAGTTGCCCGAAGATGTTAATACCCAACGTGGGTGGACAATTCCAGTTGACCCATCTTACACTGTATGATGCAGATCACCATGACCCAGAAGATGCCCATCGGCCTCCTTTCACGGCACGACCTAGGACAAAAACCAAAGTCAATCGGAAACTACACCAACTCAGGTAAATGGTCGCCAGTCTAAAGAATCGACTCATAAGAATAAAATAGAAATCCCCGCCACGACCAGGCTTCAACGATTTTGATAAGGGACTCTATTATGGTCACTGCCCGACAGAGTGTCTCCACAGTCTGTCTATGTAAACGACCAGTCATCTCCATGACCCCATGGTGCTGAATCAACCATCGATCGACTTACAATCTAGTCACTTCGAGACGTCACCTCAAATGAGTGACTAGGGACAAAACACTGAGTTCATCATGTTCACTTGAATTGGGTTCAACTTTTCTTTCAACCAATTCGGATAAACAAAGTATTAAAATTTAGTCAAACTAAATAAGGAGTTTTTAATGCAACTCTAACAATGAATGCGATTATCAAATATTTGGAAAAATTGATACGCTATCAATAATTTCATATCTCATAATCTCTAGCAATTCCGGTACATATTTCAATCCCATTGAAATGACATGACTATCATGTTTAGTCTGCAAAAGGCATGGCTAATGGATTAGCAATACTTGCATGTTTCCCATCGTTCTAATTGCTATTTCCCTTTGTCTACGTAATCTCATATTACATAAAAATTTCTGAGTACGTGTTTAGGTTTGAATCTAGACTTAGGACTCTTGCCCTAAAGGTAGCTCCCACTGTTTTACCAGTATCATGGGATAGGATATACAGCTATAGGAACTACTTCTAGTCCCTCCAATACTGTCGAATCCAAGCTACTTTCATATGCATCATCATATGATGCAATGTACTCCATTTCCGTTGTGAAATCCGCAATGATAAACTGCCTGGAACACTTCCAGCGGATACATGACATTTATATTTGAAAATGTCACTCCTACATGGAACCTTTCCAATAGTGTTTTCTGCTTGGAATTCTTCCAACAGATAAATCTTATGTAAAACACAGCCAGTTCGTGATTTCAAATCACTTTGATCAGTTTGAAAACTGAAGTCTGTGTAACCCCTTACGCAACTTACTTCAAACTCCAAACACATGGAACATATATTAAGTCCTTCGCAAGTAATTAAGGATGTTCTTTATGGCTATCAAATAACTCTCACTTGAATTTGATTGCAAACAATTTGTCATGCTCAAAGCATGTGAAATGTCGGATTGAGCATACATCGCAGCGTATATAAATTATCCCGCAAAGGAAGCAAAAGGAATCAATTATTATGTGTTCAACTTCCTTGAACTAATCAAAGATCTTATCAACATAAGAATTTTGACTTAATGCTAATATCCTTTTAGATTTATCTCCATAAATCCATATATCTAAAAGATGTATTCTACTTCTCCAAAATCTCCCATCATCTAAAATGATCAATATGTCTCCACATAGAAGACTGATGAAAAACACATTACTCCCACTAAACTTCATGTATAAACATAATTCCTCGAGATAACGAGAAAAATTTTATAACATGATTGACACACTAGTTCCAACTTTTTAGTGCTTACTTTAGACATCCTCTTAAGCTTGCAAAAAAATAACTTAGGATAATTAGGATCTACGAACCCATAGGTGAATAAAATATTCTACCTCTTCTAGAATCGTATTCGAGAAGGTGGTTCTTGAGATCCAATTGTCATCATACTATTATGAAATGCTGTAATCACTAAGTATATTCGAATGGATCAAAGAATTAAGGTTGGTGCAAAACTCTTTGCCTACCAATCTATCTTTGAAAACATTTTAATGTACATCCATGCAATTTTTGATCTTAAAAATCAATTTACATTGAAGAGGTCGTACTTCTTCAAGTAACTTTACCAGGTCACATACCTGACCATCATGCATGGAGTCCATTACGAATTGCATGACTCTAAGCCATAGCAAGAAGTTGTGATTAGAAACAGTCTTTTATAAGTCACATATTAGAATTCATCACTATTAAGGAGTGATAAAATTCCACCTGACCTTTTAGGTTCCGAAAAAAATAACTACTGAATAAGCAATGAGGAAACTGAACAGACCATATGCTCAGTTTGTGGCTCCTGCTCACCTGTGGCTCCTGAAACATTTTCTCCCACTCTGTCTTATCAAGAAATAATCGTATTTTTTATTAAAAGACAGTATCACGAGCCACAAACGCTTTCATCTCGTGATCAATGTAGGATTATTGAGCACTTGTTTCATTCGGATAACTTACAATTAGGTACGCTACCTATCCATATCGTATATGAAATAAAATCCGACTGTTTTAATTGTGCTTTGATATGGTGGGAAAAGAAATAGCAGACAAAAATAATAAGATCCCAAGGTTAGTCATGAGGCTCAGTTTGACTTGACAAAGACAAAACCATATCGTATACGGTTCTGTTTCTCTATGCAAGAACACCCTTATCTCATAATGTGTGTTAGAGAAGTCAACTCGTGAAACTATTTCACAATACTTTTGGTGAAAATCAAAGTCAATACTTAGATATTTCTTATTACGATTTGGTCGTAAGTCCACTATCTAATACTCTTGGTGGTTAACTACTTCACATTGAAACTCTTTGAACTTTTTCAAAGATTTCTCTTAGCACCTCATTAAGTAGAATCAAACACAATATCTACTTAAGTCGTCGGTAAATAAAGTGAAGTAGTCATTACCATCTCTGGTTGTGATTGTTATTGGACCACACATATTCTTATTTAATATGGACAATAACTCACTAGTTTGATTTCCTTTTCAACAAAACGGCACGAATCATCTTGCCTTGAATACAAGAATCGCACACACCATAAGATTCAAAATCAAATGTTTTAGATGTGCTACACAATCAAGAATTAATATTAGATCTGGGTCACCAATTTTGAGTCTTTTACAATCTATACGACAGGTAATTTCTAGTTTTAGGTCGAGAATATAATTACCTTTGATTGGTATGACATAACCATTGACCAAGTATAGGTATAAAAAGAAACAACGCTTGTTCTATTCACAAAAGTGAAACACTTGTGTCGTACACTAAGGTTGATACTATATTCTTATTTAGAGGTCATGTACATAATAACGTTTATTAAAGTATACCTCTAAATCCAAAACTAGATTGATCACATTATAACTTTTATATGTCTATTGAAATAAAACTACAATAGTTATATTTCCCTTGTAGGTCAACATTTAATCATGGTTAGTCGTCGCACGAATCATTATTTTATGCATTGAATACATCGATGAAAACCATAATGGGTATCTAATACCCAAAACTTGCTGTTTAGCAAAATAAATGTCGATCATATAGATATTATGGGTGAAAATAGTACACCCAATTTCTAACTCTTTAGAAAACTTGGGGCAGATTCTTTTCTTGTGTCGTACACTGTAAGAATAGAATCATCAAAGGTTGGGTTCGACACCTTGCTTGGGTTTGACTTTGCTTCTTTAAAATAGCTTTGTCTTTTTCCCTCGCCTTGTGCCAACATCGTGCCAACCTACTCTTGAACCTCGTTTTATTCTTAACAATTAAGAATATAAACATCCTACTTTAGAGCTCCCACTCACTTTTATGAATCTCTACTTAGACAAGTAGATTAGAACTATTATGAAGATTATTCTTCATTTCATTCTTGGTTTTACCTTCAAAAAGGATCAACCTTTCATGAACTGACTACGGTATTTGGTTAATCATGATTTCAAATAAATCGAGAAACCTAGTCGTCCCAACTGATTTTGTAACAACCCGAAAAGTACCCAATTTGCTTAGCAATAGCTTATGGATACTTTTCAGTAGAACTTAAGTTTTTAATATAGGAATTTTTGTTCCGAGTCGTATTTTGAAATTCCGCGTTCGTATTTGGAATTTTTGAGAGATTTCATGAAAAGACCGTTTTTGGTCATCTTTGACTTTCCTTGACTTTTAAACCGTCTTTGACTTTTTCTTGACTTTTTAAAGTCGTCATTGACTTTTTATTGATTTTTAAGTCGTCATAAACTTTTCTTGACTTTTAAGTCATATTCGACTTTTCTCGACTTTTCAGTCAACTTTGACTTCCGTTGACTTTTCCCGACTCGTCTCATAAGTATGAAGACCGAAATTTTATTTAAAAAAAATAAAATTTTTGATTTATTTTTATTTAGATTTATTAAGATTTATCATAATTTAATATAATTATTTTGAATTTATTCGGAATTTAAAGAATAACGTTTACGGTTTTTAACCAATCGTCATTTAACTATTCACGACGCATCGTAAAGCGCGCAACAAAATCGAAACTCGACTTTGGCATGAGTCACGCGGCCATGTCATCGTTTTCCACTCACGATTGGATATTTTAATTGATTCGATTAAAATAATACAAATATCTTAGATATTTGTTACTTTATCGATCCGTCAACAGAAATTAAGCAAATCGAGCAAAAACAGACCCGATGATCACCTTACCCACACGGCTCATCCTCTCCTCTAATAGACTTTGATATTTTCATTTCTTTTGATTAATATATCATAATATCTAGATATTATTTTTACTTTATCGATCAGTTAACGAAAACTACGCAAAACGCTCGAAATCGGACCCGACAAGCTCAACATCACACGGCTCCCTTACCTCTCTTAAGTCTTGATATTTTCATTATTTTTCATTTTAATATCATAATATCTTGATATTTACTTTATCGTAAATTATATTTAATCGTTTACCGTAAAATAATTATTTAACGCGAGTCAATTACGGAACAACAATTTCAAAACTCAACACCTTTATTTGGCCTATATTACACGGCTCAACTCCACTTTCCACTCACCAACAACTTTTCACTTTACAACAAATCAAAATAAGATAAAAACATCACTTTATTTAATCGTTCTTCGTGTTCTTCATCGTTCATCAACCGTTCTTCATCGTTCTTGAGCAAAACCTCCATAAATCCTTCATTTCTTAATTAAATCCTTCCTAATTTATATTTATAGGATCTCCTCTTCGCTCTCCATCTTCTAGTACGGTTTATTTTCAATTCCGTCAAGATCGTTTTCAACATTTAATTATGGAAAATTAAGTTTAAGTTCTAATAATTGTTTTTCTTGTTATGTCTTATAGGGGAAGAGTTTGAAGACGAATTTGGAGACTCTTATATTTTGGGTGAAGACTAGTAGAAGGGTTTCGTCTATTTTATATAATTCTATTATTTTTGTTGTAAGGATTTTGGCTAGTAAAGGTCAAACAATTCCGATTTACTCGACGAATTAATGTCACATAGCTTTTAGTTTATGTTCATGTTATGGTTATGTAGGATTTTAGTTAGTAACTTAGCTTTAGTTTTATTTATTTTGATTTTGGTTCATCTTTATTTTTGGTTCATGTTTTATGATTTATGGATTTTTAGTTAGTAATATGTTAAGTAGTGATTTTTATGTTGTATTATTGTTCTTGATGATTTTTAAGTTGTAGTGAATTTTTATGTTGTATTATTGTTCTTGATGATTTTTAAGTGGTAGTGAATTTTTATGTTGTATTATTGTTCTTGATGATTTTTAAGTTGTAGTGAATTTTTATGTTGAATTATTGTTCTTGATGAATTTTTATGGTTTTTCATAAGTTATGATTTTTTTATGTTGTTTATGAAATTTTAACAAATTTAGTGTTCTTGAAGAATTTTAATGATTTTTACTAAGTTATAACTTTTATGTTGTTTATGGAATTTTAACAAATTTAGTGTTCTTGAAGAATTTTAATGATTTTTACTAAGTTATGATTTTTATGTTGTTTAGGAAATTTTAACAAGTTTGTTGTTCTTGATGAATTTGATGATTTTTAACAAGTTATGATTTTTATGTTGTTTATGAAATTTTAACAAGTGTAGTGTTCTTGACAAATTTTGATGATTTTAATAAGTTATGATTTTGTATGGATGTTTGTTACAATGGTTGTTTGATGATTAAAACATGTTAGAAATTAATTTGGTGTTGGTTTGATGGTGAACCGTGGGGAAGGGGACTGAACCGGACCAAACCAGGCCGGTCCAGGCCGGTTCAGGCCGGTCTGGGTTGGTCCAAGGTGGGTCCGGGTTTTGGTCTTTGGGTTGTGTCGATGTTTGATTGGTTGGTTGTTGTTGTGACGGGTTTTGAATATGTTAAAGCATGCGGGAAATATTAGAAAAACGGTTTTAAATAAAAAGTGTAAAATCTGCCATTTTTACCAAAACAGGCCGTGGGGCCCAAAACAGGCCATGTGGGTCCGGCCCAATTCAGCCCGTGGGTCCCACCTTGGGACTCGTGACGGTTTTTGAGTTATCGTCATTTTTATCGGGTTTTGTAATATTTAGCAAGTGAGAAATGTTAATAAGTAAAATATTTAATTAAAAATGTTTTTCATAAAATTATTATTTCTCACATGTTAGAAATTATAAGACGAGATCGTGATTTAATTTGATATCCTTTAAGTCAAGCGGGGTTACGTAAGATTTATTAATTCACATGTTAGAAGTTTTAATAAATAACATGTAATGAATATGTTGACTTTTATGTCTATGTCTATGTGATAAAGACTCTGTTTTTAGCCGGTTTGATCCAACGGGTTTGGTCAAACTAAGATCTAGTCAGCCCCGATTTGACTGATGACCCGTCGCGGGACTCGGGTCGGGGATTTGTCTTCAAGTATGGTTGTATTTAATTAATGAATTAGCCTTAGTAGAAATGAGGCGATATGATATTTGATTATTATTGATATGCAATTAGTCACATGATAGAATGTTTTCCTGTGACTGATTTATTATATGGTTGGTGTCGTGTGGACTAAGTACCCATAGAGAATTATGGATATATGGCGTCTTGACCATTCTAATTCTAAATGAGTAGCTTGGACCATGACATTGATAGGTCCGTACTGTCTTTAACGAGTATATAGTTCACTGCTTGATAGCTTTTGTGTCCCGGCTTGGTGGGTTTATATCCCAGTCGGGGCATGGCTGCCTTATCCATTTTGGGACTGGAGCCAGCTTAAGTACTAGCCATCTCTGCTTAGGGGGTCGCCTAGTAGAGTTTCTCATAGACGGTTATGTCATGGGACGGGGAGCGTAATAGCTGTTGTCGCTAGGTCTGATCAGTCTAGGACTAGGATGTTTTCCTACCTTGTGGTATAGCCTCGAGTTACAGAAGTCGACTATTGACGGTGCTAAGAACTTATGCCTGTTTGTAGACGTATTGATCTTTCATGTTTGTATGATTCTATGAGTTCTAGAAGGTGAGATGCAAGCCGGCTAGGGTTGATAGAGTTTGGATTACCGATTGTTAACTGATTCACATGATTACGTGTTGATTAGGGTTTGAGTGTATCAGGGCCATGTTACATGGTAACCGCTGAGCCAGCATACCAGCTTCCCTACCTCGGTTATATTTTATTATCGGTTTCACATGATAGCTTTCATATGATAGGTTATATGTTAGTTATTTGTTTCATAACATGAAAAGCATATCATATATGTTAAAGTTTTGTATTTCCCATATACATTGCTTTTATGTTATTCATGTTTAATTAAACTCGACATTTCGTGGCTGGGAGAACTCGGAGTTACTCCCCACTGACTGTGGCTTCCGTGTTTATATTTAATGCGGTCGAACAGGTGGTGATGCATATTTTGGGGTACATGACGAGCTAGCGAGCGAAGTATTTTACCTTGGACCTATATTCGGTTCATAGTTTGTATATTATTAGATACACTTTTATTTCCGTATTTATACGGGAGATATGTCTCCCGTCTTGTACATTTCGTTTGTAGAATATTATTTCCGTTTTGTAAATGACCTTTTTATGTTATGACACCTTCGTTATGTATTATTATATTTCTTTTATGTATTTAAATAATTTTTTTTTCTTTCCGCAAATTTGAGGGTGTCACAGTTGGTATCAGAGCTATTTTGCTCCCGACGCACGTTTGTGTACCCTTGCATAAATAACTTGACCTTAAGAAATAATAAACCGTGAGATAGAAGGGTAAGATGGGTAGATTAGGATTTATGTTGTAGTCTTCTTGTTCTTGCTAAATGTTAAGTACTAATCTGTGTTTTCCTTTTGCAAGATGCCTCCGAGGATTGACAACACCATTTTAGCAGCTCTTACCGTTATTATCCAAAACCAGCAAAATCTGCAAAACCAGCAAGTAAATCCGAATCCTGACCGTGAGAGACACGGTGGTTATACGTGGGTCGCTTCTCAGCTATCGAGGAGCCAAGCCAAAACCTATGATGGCGAAGTTGATCCCGTTAAACTTTCGGTGTGGTTACGAGAGATGGAGAAGAGTTTTTCTCTTTACGATGTCCTTGAAGAGGACAAGGTCCGTCTAGCTTCTCACTTCTTAGAGAAGGAAGCGGATCAGTGGTGGACTCTTTCAGGTCCTACCGCTAAGTTGGAGCCTAATTTCGGGTGGGCTCGTTTCCGTGAGCTCTTGGAAGCGAGGTTTTACCCCGATGAGTTGAGACAACAAAAATTGAAAGAGTTCATGGATTTCAAGCAAGAAAAACTATCTGTTCAGGAGTTTACTACCCGGTTCAATGAGTTGGCTCATTATGCCACTCGACTTATTAGGGTAGAGGAAGACAAGGCTTTCTTTTATCTGGGAAAGCTTTCTCCCCAGATAAAGGGGAAGATTAGTAGAGGTTCGACTTCCTTTGTCTCGATCTATAATGATGCCATCTGGGCGGAGAGCTCTATCCGGGAGATTGCCGAGGAAGCTCGTGCTTCTTATGTTGCTCCTAATGCCTTTGGCAAGAGACCTTTATATCCTTCTTCTCGACCTTCCTTTTCTCCCTCTTTTCCAAACAAGAGGAGAAACTTTCAGAGCGGATCGGCAAACCAGAGAAACCGTCCCTTTGTGCCGAGTATCAACAACGACCTTAAAGGTCGTGTCTGCTTTACATGCAAGATGCCTATTCACCCGGGTGTTGGCTGCTTCAACAAGCCGTTTGTGTGCTTTATTTGCCAGAAATCGGGTCACAAGGCGAATGTATGTCCTGAGAGGAAGGGTACGGTGTCTACACCGGTTATTTCTGGGAGACCTAAGGGTCGTATTTTTATTATGAGCCGTGCTGAGGCGGATGCCCAACCCGATATTGTGACGGGTATGTTCTCGATTTATGATTTACCGTGTTTAATTTTATTTGACACGGGAGCTTCTTTATCTTTTATTTCCATGAGACTATCCGATAAGTTACCGCTTAAAGCTTCAGTAGGAGAAACTACTCCTATATCGTTACCATCCGGAGAAGTATTTTCATGTTCTTATCTTCATTCCGACATTCCAATATCCATAAATGGATCTATTTTTCCGGCGAATCTTTTACGTTTTCCTCTTGAAGAGTTCGATATTATTTTGGGCATGGATTGGTTATCTACTTATCATGCTCGATTCGAGTGCCGTGATCAGAAAATTATTCTTAAAAGTCCTTTGGGTGCTCGTATTTCTTATCAAGGGGTTAGAAAGCAAGCTAGTGTGAAGTTAATCTCAGCTATGAAAATGTTGAATGTTTTAAAGAAGGGTCATCAAGCATTTCTATGTGTAGTGACTACTTCCGATTCTTCTCTTCCTTCTTTAAAGGATGTTCCTATTGTTCGAGAATTTCCCGATGTATTTCCCGATGAATTACCCGGGATTGCTCCTGAAAGGGATGTTGAATTTTCCATTGATCTAGTTCCTGGAACTGGACCAATTGCCAAAGCTCCTTATCGTATGGCTCCTTCTGAATTGAAGGAGTTGAGAATTCAACTTGATGATTTAATTGAGAAAGGCTTTATTAGGCCTAGTGCTTCTCCTTGGGGTGCTCCCGTATTATTTGTCAAGAAGAAAGACGGTTCTATGCGGATGTGCATCGATTATCGTGAGTTGAACCGTGTCACAATCAAAAACAAATATCCTCTTCCACGTATTAATGATCTCTTTGACCAGTTACGTGGTGCTTCTATGTTTTCCAAGATTGATCTTAGATCGGGTTATCATCAGATTCCCGTTCGGGAAGCAGATATTCCGAAGACTGCTTTCAGCTCGAGGTATGGTCATTTCGAATTCAATGTGATGCCATTCGGTTTGACTAATGCCCCTGCAATATTCATGGATCAAATGAATCGTACCTTCCGGGAGTATCTTGATAAATGTGTGGTGGTATTTATTGATGACATTTTGATCTTTTCGAAATCTGAGGAGGAACATGCTATTCACCTCCGAGCCATTTTGGGTGTTCTTCGACGCCAAAAGTGGTATGCTAAGTTCTCCAAATGTGAATTCTGGTTGCCCGAGGTATCTTTCCTTGGTCATGTCATTTCCAAGGTCGGTGTTATGGTTGATCCAGCTAAAATTGAGGCGGTTGTGGATTGGAAAAGTCCGAAAAATGTGTCCGAAATTCGGAGTTTCCTTGGTTTAGCAGGTTATTATCGTCGGTTTGTGCAAGATTTCTCCAAATTAGCAAGACCGATGACTCAATTGCTAAAGAAGGAAGCAAAGTATGTTTGGACCGATGAATGTGAAATTGCCTTCTTGGAATTGAAGAAGAGATTGACTACCGCACCGGTTCTAACTTTACCAGATGATGAAGCCGATTATGATGTTTATTGTGATGCTTCAAAGCATGGTTTGGGATGTGTCTTGATGCAGAATAGAAAGGTTATTGCTTATGCTTCTCGACAACTCAGGGTTCATGAAGTGAATTACCCGACTCATGATCTTGAGTTAGCAGCTGTAGTACATGCCTTGAAGACTTGGAGACACTATCTTATCGGAGTTCATTGTAGAATATATACTGATCATAAGAGCTTGAGGTGTATTTTTACTCAGAAAGAGTTGAACATGAGGCAGAGAAGATGGTTAGAGTTGGTGAATGATTATGATGCTGAGTTGATTTATCACGAGGGAAAAGCAAATGTCGTGGCAGATGCTTTGAGTAGAAAGACTAGTCATTCATTAAATGCTCTTGGTACTTTACCCGATGAACTAGTAACCGAATTTCAGAAGCTTCAGATACAGTTCGTGGGGAAAGGATTTGATTATCTTGGTGCTTTGACCGCGGAACCTGATTTTTATCGAGAGATTCGTACTTGTTTACCGGAGGATGCTACTTTTATCGCCATTCGAGCAAAGATATCACTTGGGCAAGCAAAGGATTGTGTGGTAGATAATGATGGCTACCTTCGTTACCATGGTCGAATGTATGTTCCGAGAAGTGCCGAGTTGAGGAAGAGAATTCTTGATGAAGCTCACCTTTCTCCTTATTCTATTCATCCGGGTGGCGACAAAATGTATAAAGATTTGAGACCACAATTCTGGTGGCCTAGGATGAAGATTGAAGTGAAGGAGTATGTTAGTCGATGTCTTACTTGTCAAAGGTGAAGATTGATCATCAAAGACCCGGAGGTTTGCTGCAACCTTTGGAGATTCCTCTGTGGAAATGGGAGTCTATTTCTATGGACTTCGTGATGGCCTTACCTACTACTTCTAGTGGAAAGAATGGCATCTGGGTTATTGTAGACCGTCTGACCAAGTGTGCTAGATTCGTGCCTATCAAAGAAACTTGGAGTATAGATATCTTAGCCCGTGCTTATGTGGATGAGATAGTGCGTTATCATGGAGTGCCTAAAAGTATAGTTTCAGATCGTGATCCGAGATTCTGTTCCCGATTCTGGACAGCGTTGCAAGAAGCCATGGGTAGTAAATTGTTGATGAGCACAACATTTCATGCCGCTACTGACGGTCAAACTGAGAGAACGATCCAAACCTTGGAGGATCTTCTTCGATCTTGTGCTTTAGACTTTCATGCATCTTGGGAGAAGAGTTTGCCTTTGGTGGAATTTTCTTATAACAACAGTTATCATGCATCTATCAAGATGTCACCATATGAGGCTTTATACGGTAGGAAATGCCGTAGTCCGGTTTGTTGGGATCAAGTGCAAGATGATCATATGTTGAGTCCCGACATCGTGACCGAAACAATTGATCAAGTTCAAGTCATTCGAGAACGAATGAAAGCCGCTCAAGATAGACAGAAATCCTATGCCGATGTTCGTCGTCGACCGCTTGAATTTGATGTTGAAGACCGTGTATTCCTTAAAGTGTCACCAATGAAAGGAGTGAAACGGTTTGGAGTGAAAGGAAAGTTGAGTCCTAAATATATTGGACCGTTTCGTGTGCTTAAAAGAGTTGGTCCTGTTGCTTATCGTTTGGAATTACCTCCGAACTTGAGTAAAGTTCATGATGTGTTCCATGTTTCGCAATTGAAGAAGTATATCAGTGATCCGAGTCATGTTATTCAAGAAGAAGTGTTGGACTTGGAACCTAATTTGGCTTTGGAAGAAAGGCCGATTCGTATACTTGAAAGGGCTAACAAACAACTCCGAAACAAGGTGGTGCCTTTAGTTCGTATCCTTTGGCGTTGTGGAAACGTCGAATCAGAAACCTGGGAACCCGAAGCTAAAATGTTAGCTAAATATCCCGAGCTCTTTGCGTGAGGTAAATTTCCTTCTTTCTTTCCTCTTTCTATTCGATTTAACCGTTCGAAGATGCTGTTCCTTCTACCGATATTCGTGACTGCTGACGAGAACCTGCCGTTCCGTAGATAAGACCCCGTATTTTATTACAAATATATTTTTAACAGTTTTGAAATAGACCTACATATATGTTACGTTCCTTCTTCTAAGTTTCGAGGACGAAACTTTTTAAAAGGAGGGGTGATTGTAACAACCCGAAAAGTACCCAATTTGCTTAAGCAATAGCTTATGGATACTTTTCAGTAGAACTTAAGTTTTTAATATAGGAATTTTTGTTCCGAGTCGTATTTTGAAATTCCGCGTTCGTATTTGGAATTTTTGAGAGATTTCATGAAAAGACCGTTTTTGGTCATCTTTGACTTTTCTTGACTTTTAAACCGTCTTTGACTTTTTCTTGACTTTTTAAAGTCGTCATTGACTTTTTATTGATTTTTAAGTCGTCATAAACTTTTCTTGACTTTTAAGTCATATTCGACTTTTCTCGACTTTTCAGTCAACTTTGACTTCCGTTGACTTTTCCCGACTCGTCTCATAAGTATGAAGACCGAAATTTTATTTAAAAAAATAATATTTTTGATTTATTTTTATTTAGATTTATTAAGATTTATCATAATTTAATATAATTATTTGGAATTTATTCGGAATTTAAAGAATAACGTTTACGGTTTTAACCGAACGTCATTTAACTATTCCCGACTCATCGTAAAGCGCGAAACAAAATCGAAACTCGACTTTGGCATGAGTCACACGCGCGTGTCATCGCTTTCCACTCACAACTAGATATTTTATTTGTTTTGAATAAACTAATAATAATATCTAGATATTTTGTTACTTTATCGATCCGTCAACGAAAATTACGCAAATCGAGCAAAAACAGACCCGATGATCACCTTACCCACACGGCTCATCCTCTCCTCTAATAGACTTTGATATTTTCATTTCTTTTGATTAATATATCATAATATCTAGATAACTATTTACTTTATCGATCAGTTAACGAAAACTACGCAAAACGCTCGAAATCGGACCCGACAAGCTCAACATCACACGGCTCCCTTACCCACTCTTAAGTCTTGATATTTTCATTATTTTTCATTTTTATATCATAATATCTTGATATTTACTTTATCGTAAATTATATTAAATCGTTTACCGTAAAAATAATTATTAAACGCGAGTCAATTACGTAACAACGAATTCAAAATCCGACAGCCTTATTTGTCTATAAACTCACGGCTCAACCCACTCTCCACTCACCAACAACTTTTCATTTTTTACAACAACTCAAATAAAGATCAAAACATCACTTTATTTAATCGTTCTTCGTGTTCTTCATCGTTCATCAATCGTTCTTCATCGTTCTTGAGCAAAACCTCCATAAATCCTTCATTTCTTAATTAAATTCTTCCTAATTTATATTTCTAGGATCTCCTCTTCGCTCTCCATCTTCTAGTACGGTTTATTTTCAATTCCGTCAAGATCGTTTTCAACATTTAATTATGGAAAATTTAGTTTAAGTTCTACTAATTGTTTTTCTTGTTATTTCTTATAGGGGAAGAGTTTGAAGACGAATTTGGAGACTCTTATATTTTGGGTGAAGACTAGTAGAGGGGTTTTCTTAATTATTACTTCTTATTATTTTGTGCTAAGTGATTTTGGCTAGCTAAGGTAACGATTCCGATTTACTCGACGAATTAATGTCACATAGGTTTTAGTTTATGTTCATGTTATGGTTATTTAGGATTTGAGTTAGTAATATAGTCTTTAGTTTTATTTATTTGGATTTTGGTTCATCTTTATATTTTTGGTTCATGTTTTATGATTTATGGATTTTTAGTTAGTAATATGTTAAGTAGTGATTTTTATGTTGTATTATTGTTCTTGATGATTTTTAAGTTGTAGTGAATTTTTATGTTGTATTATTGTTCTTGATGATTTTTAAGTGGTAGTGAATTTTTATGTTGTATTATTGTTCTTGATGATTTTTAAGTTGTAGTGAATTTTTATGTTGAATTATTGTTCTTGATGAATTTTTATGGTTTTTCATAAGTTATGATTTTTTTATGTTGTTTATGAAATTTTAACAAATTTAGTGTTCTTGAAGAATTTTAATGATTTTTACTAAGTTATAATTTTTATGTTGTTTATGGAATTTTAACAAATTTAGGGTTCTTGAAGAATTTTAATGATTTTTACTAAGTTATGATTTTTATGTTGTTTAGGAAATTTTAACAAGTTTGTTGTTCTTGATGAATTTTGATGATTTTTAACAAGTTATGATTTTTATGTTGGTTATGAAATTTTAACAAGTGTAGTGTTCTTGACAAATTTTGATGATTTTAATAAGTTATGATTTTGTATGGATGTTTGTTAAAATGGTTGTTTGATGATTAAAACATGTTAGAAATTAATTTGGTGTTGGTTTGATGGTGAACCGTGGGGAAGGGGACTGAACCGGACCAAACCAGGCCGGTCCAGGCCGGTTCAGGCCGGTCTGGGTTGGTCCATGGTGGGTCCGGGTTTTGGTCTTTGGGTTGTGTCGATGTTTGATTGATTGGTTGTTGTTTTGACGGGTTTTGAATATGTTAAAGCATGCGGGAAATATTAGAAAAAAACGGTTTTAAATAAAAAGTGTAAAATCTGCCATTTTTACCAAAACAGGCCGTGGGGCCCAAAACAGGCCCATGTGGGTCCGGCCCAATTCAGCCCGTGGGTCCCACCTTGGGACTCGTGACGGTTTTTGAGTTATCGTCATTTTTATCGTGTTTTGTAATATTTCGCAAGTGGGAAATGTTAATAAGTAAAATATTTAAATTAAAAAGGTTTTCCATAAAATTATTATTTCTCACATGTTAGAAATTATAAGACGAGATCGTAGTTTAATTGGATATTAGTTAAGTCAAACGGGGTTTTGTTATAATCTAATAGTTCACATGTTAGAAGTTAATAAAATAACATGTATGGAATATGTTGATTTTTATGTCTATGTCTATGTGATAAAGACTCTGTTTCTAGCCGGTTTGATCCAACGGGTTTGGTCAAACTAAGATCTAGTCAGCCCCGATTTGACTGATGACCCGTCGCGGGACTCGGGTCGGAGATTTGTCTTCAAGTCAGGTTGTATTTAATTCATGAATTAGCCTTAGTAGATATGAGGCGATATGTTAATTGATTATTATGGATATGCAATTAGTCACATGATAGGATGTTTTCCTGTGACTGTTTAATTATATGGTTGGTGTCGTGTTGACTAAGTACCCATAGAGAATTATAATTATATGGCATGTTAAGTCGTATCTTGACCATGTTTTAAAGGTAACCTCTGAGTTAAGATATTAGTTTGGTTCGGCCATTGTAATTCTAAATGAGTATCTTGGACCATGACATTGATAGGTCCGTACTGTCTTTAACGAGTATATAGTTCACAGCTTGATAGCTTTTGTGTCTCGGCTTGGTGGGGTTATATCCAAGTCGGGGCATGGTTACCTAATCCACTTTGGGGATGGAGCCAGCTTAAGTACTAGCCATCTCTGCTTAGGGGGTCGCCTAGTAGAGTATCTTGTGTACTTCTGGTCATGAGACGGGGAATGGAATAGCTGTTGTCGCTAGGTCTGATCAGTCTAGGACTAGGTTGTTTTCCTACCTTGTGGTATAGCCTCGAGTTACAGAAGTCTCCTATCGACTGTCCTAAGAACTTATGCCTGTTTGTAGAAGTAATGGTCTTTCATGTATGTATGATTCTATGAGTTCTAGAAGGTGAGATGCAAGCCGGCTAGGATTGATAGAGTTTGGATTAACGATTGTTAACTGATTCACATGATTACGTGTTGATTAGGGTTTGAGTGTATAAGGGCCATGTTACATGGTAACCGCTGAGCCAGCATACCAGCTTCCCTACCTCGAGTTATATTTTATTATCGGATTCACATGATAGCTTTCATATGATAGGTTATATGTTAGTTAACTGTTGCATAACATGAAAACCATATCATATATGTTAAGGTTTTGTATTTTCTATATACATTGCTTTTATGTTTTTCATGTTTCATTAAACTCGACATTTCGTGGCTGGGAGAACTCGGAGTTACTCCCCACTGAATGTGGCTTCCGTGTTTATATTTAATGCGGTCGAACAGGTGGTGTTGCATATTTGGGGTACATGGACGAGCTAGCGAGCGAAGTATTTACCTTGGACGTATATTCGGTTCATAGTTGTATATTATTGTATACACTTTTATTTCCGTATTTATACGGGAGATATGTCTCCCGTCTTGTATATTTCTTTTGTAGAATATTATTTCCGTTTTGTAATGACCTCTTTTATTTATGACACCTTCGTACTTATTTTCATCTTACATTTATGTATTTAATAATTTTTTTTTCTTTCCGCAAATTTGAGGGTGTCACACTTACCCAATGTAACAAGTTTAGCACCCCTGTGAGCCGAGCCTACTTCCTTGCGAAATTGGGATTCATGGGTTTTATTATTTGGTAAGGCTTGATCTCAATTATTTATTATGAGAGGTCATGTCAATTTATTATCTATCTCGTTTAAGTGAACTAAATTAATGAATTATCGATAATTGTAATTGACACGGTCGAATACTCGATGAAAAATGCATGTCATGTTATGGCGATTTGGCAATGCATGCAAACATATTAAACAAAATGCAAGCATAAAAGAAAACTCCTAGTATGGCATTTCCTAGAATAGAAAATCATATAATCTATTACAAATTCGGAAACCAACTCCTTTGGTCCCTTGAACTTCATAAGCACGCCTCCCAAGGTCACCGTCTCTCTCTCGGAACTCCTTTCTGAATGGCACCGTCTTTGGGAAACTCCGGTATTACAAATAATTACAAATTATATAATAAAATTACAATAATTTCCTATTATACATTCGTAAAATAAAATAATACAATAAAAGTGATACGAGATCACAATAAATAACAACCAAATCAATATTCCCTTACATTTCGGGCAATATTGATTAAAACTAAGGCCATACAAGGAATAAATTACATAATTCCAAATTACATAAACCATAAATGACATTCATAATAGAAAACATGACATTTATATATAAAAATGCAGCATTATAATATGTATAAAACATGCTCATATTGAATGCCAAATCGCCCTAAATCGCACTAAATTACGGTTTATATCGTATATAACCCGTTTTTACGGAAATGCGTGATAATAACATTTTAAAATCACCAAACAATACTTAAATCATATTTAAGTCCAATTTAATTACCCCAACTTTATTTAGGACTCAAAAATTAGTCATCACTCAATTTTTTACAATAATTCAACTTGTTGTTATATAATTGCTCAAAATTAGACTTTAAAATCATATTTTAATCATATAAATCCAAATTTAATTACAATAATTTCAAATTTTGAATTTTAAATTTTTGTACATTATGGAACATTTCCATGACACTCATAATGTCAAAAATCATGGTTAAAAATTTCTAATCGTTTTTGAGAAAAATCGGTTGCGCTTTTTCGGTTATATCAAATAAAATACACAAAGCATGTGAAAATTAATCAAATTAAATTTTAAAAATAGATCTAAAATATGGGACATTTAAGAAACCAGGAACAATTTTATCTTGACATGAAATTTATTTTAGCTATATTTGCTAAATAAGTCACTATTTATGCCATTTTTACATTAAAAATTCATAAATCATGCAAGACAATTCACATTAGTCTCAAAGTTTCCGTTTTAACAAGAAAACATTCATGTGACAACATACTAAAATTTCATGGTCAGATTCAAAGCGGAACTATTTTTAACCATTTGACCTTTATTTATTCCATTTTATCATATAAACATCATAAATAATGAGAAATAAGTCCACTTCACACGAAATTTTACATACAGTAATTAAAGTTCATTTGTGATGTCGTGTAAAAAGTTCAAGTTCAGAAGATATGTCTAACTAGTTTTACCATTTTAAAAATCATTTTACTCATTAAAATGTAATAAAAACACGAAAAATCATATTTGAGCAATATAAATTTCCATAAATCATCAAAATGACCTAAATCATATTAGGACCAGAATATATTGACATGCAAATGACTTTGTGATTCAATCTCATAAAACACAAATTATTAGTTTTCTTTAAGTTACATTAACTCGAAAAAACTATAAATCGATTATGCATGCAACAACCTAAGCTCTTGATACCGCTTGTACGTTTCTTAAACTCGATATTAGACATTTCTAATATCATAAAATTAATAGTTTAATGTTAAATTAAAAAGATCTTATGCATGCAAAACATAAAAACAAGGAAGGAAAAAGAAATTGTTCCTTACATTGATTTGAACGGATTTTGGGCACAAAATAGGACTCCTTCCTAATTTGTTCTTGAGCTTAAAATATGAGTGATGAACTCCTAGTTCTTATTATAAGAACACTCCTTTTGTTGCACCAAGACAATACCCAAAAATCACAAATATTACTACACTAGTATAATTTGTGAGAAGCACTTAATATATCACTAATATGTCTATTACTAATCTTAGTAATATTATTAATAGTATTAGAACACAATTGAAATTTCTCAAATTTCTTTTTAGTGTGAGAAGGGGGTTTAGTGAGATAAGTTTATGTTTTCTTATGAGATGAATGAATAATGAATAAGGAGAAAATATCTCCTTTTGTTGAAGGGCATGACCGGCCACCACTCACATGGGGAAGAGTGTGTCCTTTTCCTTTTGTTCTTAACAAAGCAATAGACTTAGGGCTAGCTTAGGTAGGTAATTATTTTGTTTAATTCTTAATTAGATTAACCATAATTACCTAAATCCTACCCTAATACCCACCAAAAACCGGTGCACCATGTATAAAATGGGTGTCCATTTTATCTTTGTAATTTTTCATTTGTCACGTATGTGACATGTGACATGAAACATGTAATCTTTGATTATAAATGTACATTTAACTAATTTAAATGCAATTTCATAACTAATAAATTAGACTTAACATTTTAAGTCACATTTTATAATTACATGTAAATAAAATGGGTCATCTCTTATTTGGTTGATATAATCTACAACAATTTGTAATTATAATCGACCAATTTCACTTATCTCAAATGTTTCATAAATATAATGCATTCTTAGTAATATAACAATTAAATTACTATAATGAATCTTATTTAATCATATTACAATAAGGTATTATTCTCACTTTAAACATGTTCATAATTAAGGGATTAATTAATCTGTATCGGTATATAATTAATTAATGTACATGATTAGGAGATTGTCCTTTAGGTATGACCTCAAGGGATCAACTGATCACCACCGTCATACGACAGTAACGTCAAACTCAATTGAGCCAATCGTTACCGTTTTATATTGACCAGTTGACTATAATATTTATCATCCCTTTGTATTCTTTATTATTTAGATTTAAATATGTGATCGCACTATTGTTGAGGACACTTACTCCAACAGTAAGACCTCAGCCACGAAAGTTGGTGCGTCCGGGTAGTCAACCCAAGGCCTCATAACCCATTAAGACAAATAAATGAAAGGGTTATTCCTACAATGAGTTCTAAACAAAGAAAGGAAGGGGTCATTCCTATGGTCCAGTTCTAGATGATGATAAGACGAAGGATCATTCCTTATGATTTGTTCTCCAAAATGAAAGACAGGAAATAAAGAAGTCGGAGGTACTTGCGTGCTCCATCTGCAGGGCATTCACGCCCCTCCTGCAGACATCATAAGAAAGACGCTGACTCTTCTTACGGCACACCACCCAGTCCCTCACAACTAGGTACGCCCTCGGCTCAGGCTCCGTCCTCTTGGGCGCGAAGCCCGGAAGTTAGGAGTACACCCACGCCTGCAAAAAAGGTAATAACAGTATCAACGTCAAAATCAAATATTGATCTTTCCATCAAAACAAGGTTACAATAAGGTCCCCTTCTTTATCAGCCCCGGTCTAACCATGGCCCTCATATAGCGAGTGAGGACCGCAAAGCCGAGAATAACCAGCCCCAGGGACCTAGGCTACTCAAGTCAGAAGGGAAAGGAAGAAGTTTCATCGAAAACCTCTCCCCCTCGTCTCCGAATTAAATCGAAGACAAGAACCACCACAACCAGAGCCGAGCCCTCTGCTCAGCAGTACAAGGAAGATGAGACACCATCTCTCCACCTATCCTCACTCTCGTCGGAGTCCTACCGCAAAGTAGCCTCTAACGTAAGAGCTCGGCACCAACCCAGGAAGAGAAGCCGCCCCTGCCAGCAGGTTCTAGCCTATCAGCTATCTTGACTCCTCCGAGTCAACCCTCATGGCCACCGACAGCCACTCTAAGCTCTCCTCTCCACACGACAAACCATAAATCATGTCGTAATCCTCCAAGGTGACTCCGACCTCCCCAAAAGGCATATGGAAGGTCGAAGTCGTATCCCAGTAACGATCCAAGAAGGCCCGAATCAGGCAAAGTTTAGCCCGAATCTTCGTCGCCCTGATCGACCTCCAAGCTCGGACCAGCTCTCCGAAGGCTCCTCCCCGAATAAGGGCCTTCTCTTCCTCTGTCAACTTCTCATACGCCTTCATCATGGTCGTGTAGCCGGAAAAGGACCTCATGTTCCCGACTTCCTGCAATTTAAATCAAGAAAGTCATTTAGCATTTTATATTTCAAAAGAAGTGGTAATCAGATATGGAAGATGACAAACAAACACAAAGGCCTACCATGCTCCGTGCCGTCCTGTAAGACAGGTGGCTCTCTACTGCCCAAATGAGATGTCTACCATACCATTTCCCAGCCCACTCAGGTGCGCCCGCCAAATGGTGTTCACCGCGTCCTGTAGTAATCCTCCTCGGAACCTCATCCTCAGCTGCCCCAGTCTTCTGCACCATCTCGGCTGGTATATCTTCGCCCGCACGGGAAGAAGAAGTCTCAGGGTCTATGTCCATAGGATCTCTCCCTGTCGTAGAAGTAATGTCACCTCCACAATCCTCAGCGGTTTCAACATGTCAACGTTTCAAACGTGTCAAACATTTCAAGAAAATCCTCAGCAGTTTCAAACAATGTCAAGCACATTTTAAGACGTTTCAAGTCATTTTCAAGAAGTTTTTTGGTCATCTTTGACCATTCTTTTGAAAACCCGACTACACATGTTGGGTAGGCGTCAACTCAAGTCTAAATTCAAAGCCTAATGATGGGTTTGAGTCGAAAATTTGACAGCATTTCGCTATAATAGCGGTTATGCCCTAGAAAAGTGTATTGCAGAAACCATCGCAAATTGAAAATCTAATGCTACAAAAAGTTTACCCATTACACAAGGGTTCCAGAACATCAAGTTTCATCCAAAATGAGCTACCCTAAGGGGGTTTTCGAAGCGGTTTTCGAGTAAGTGAGTATCCGTCTCATTTGTTCAAAAATTCGACGAAAACGAAAAACAAGTACATGTCTATGTTCCTAACAAGGCCAATTGTTCATTCCTAGTGTCAATTTTTACCATACAAAGCTCAAATAGGTGTTAATCCCAATTTTCGAGCTATTTGGGGAAGGAAAACCTAATTTTAAAATTAAAATCAATCAAATATAAGCAATTAAAGCGAGACTGGAACGCATACCTCGATTTGTCATTGCTTATGGAGTAATTTGAGTAATATTTCTTCGAGTTGTGTTGAGTTTTGAGAGGATATTCGTGTTTTTATGTTTTGAATGAATAATAAAATGCCTTCGTCTGATCGCCTCTTTATCAGACAGGGAGAAGCTCGGGAAGGAACGCAGCAATAGTTGCGCCTCTCCAAAGGTCGCAACTCTTGCTGCGCCCTTTCCCCAGCAGTGCTTCGCTTAAATTTGAAAGTTGGTTACAAGTTCGTTACTTGTGGGCCCAAGTCTTATGCGCCTCTTCTCCGACTTCTATTTTCATAATTTGGTTCTTTTTCAAGACCCGTGCCTCAACAGGATTCAAAACCGTCGCATCATCTCAGCAAGGACCGACTTCTCTTAATATACAATCCGTGGGCCCATCTTTATCATCGCCACAACCGAGCAGATTCTCAGAATGATTCGATCCTGACAGAATCTTACATATATCAAGTTTCAACATATGTTTCCCCAAACGAGAGTTCGCTTGAAGACAGGGACACGCTGATTCTCACATTTGAACTTATCCCCTGCGGTTGGCGAGCCTCATTACGCATCCTATCCCCAGCGGCTGGCAAGCCTCGTTACGCGCCATATTTAGACGGCTCGAACCTCACATCGCACCTTAGTCAAAATAAGAAGATGCTCAGGTATGAATCCTTCTTATGGCTGGCGAGCTTTTATACGTAGGCTAATGGACTTTAAACGACCATCCCCGATGGTCGACAGACGTTAAAATGTTCCCGGCGACAGGTCCTTGGTTCAGACCCCTTGAACCGCCTCGCGTCGCCATTGTGACACCCTCAAATTTGCGGAAAGAAAAAAATTATTTTAAATACATAAAAGATAATAATACATCACGAAGGTGTCATAAATAAAAAGGGTCATTACAAAACGGAAATAATATTATACAAAAGAAATATACAAGACGGGAGACATATCTCCCGTATAACTACGGAAATAAAAGAGTGTCTAATAATATACAATCTAAGAACCGAATATAGGTCCAAGGTAAATACTTCGCTCGCTAGCTCGTCAATGTACCCCAAATATGCATCACCACCTGTTCGACCGCATTAAATATAAACACGGAAGCCACAGTCAGTGGGGAGTAACTCCGAGTTCTCCCAGCCACGAAATGTCGAGTTTAATTAAACATGAATAACATAAAAGCAATGTATATGGAAAATACAAAACTTAAACATATATGATATGCTTTTCATGTTATGAAACAATTAACTAACATATAACCTATCATATGAAAGCTATCATGTGAAACCGATAATAAAATATAACAAGAGGTAGGGAAGCTGGTATGCTAGCTCAGAGGTTACCCTGTAACATGGCCATGATACACTCAACCCTAATCAACACGTAATCATGTGAATCAGTTAACAATCGGTAATCCAAACTCTATCAATCTTAGCCGGCTTGCATCTCACTTCTAAAACTCATAGAATCATACAAACATGAAAGACCAATACTTCTACAAACAGGCATAAGTTCTCAGGACAGTCAATAGAAGACTTCTGTAACTCGAGGCTATACCACAAGGTAGGAAAACATCCTAGTCCTAGACTGATCAGACCCAGCGACAACAGCTATTCCATTCCCCGTCCCATGACATAACCGTACATGAGAAACTCTACTAGGCGACCCCCTAAGCAGAGATGGCTAGTACTTAAGCTGGCTCCGTTCCCAAAGTGGACTAGGCAGCCATGCCCCAACTTGGATATAAACCCACCAAGCCGGGACACAAAAGCTATCAAGCGGTGAACATATACTCGTTAAAGATAGTACGGCCTATCAATGTCATGGTCCAATCTACTCATTTAGAATTAGAATGGTCAAGACGCCATATACTCGTAATTCTCTATGGGTACTTA